>RXON01001999.1:0-114130 GCA_009667805.1 Leptobrachium leishanense | reverse complement strand
TTTGTCCCCCCTCCCGTCAGCATGCATTGGTCCCCTCAAGGTCCACAATATTGACTCTAGAAATCAGTGTCCCATTTTTTCCAGGTCCACTATGACCTCTTAAGTCCATCCCATTTTAATGTAATGTGCACTATCAGGGTTATTCAGAGAAAGGTGAAAACCAGGAGAATGGCAGGAGAAGAGAACAATCTGGACCAAATAGCCAATTTGGAAAGGAAGATAAATGGCAGAATTTTTCTGGTTTGGCTATTTTGACCTAGAATTTTCAATTCTCCAGTCATTCTCCTGGTTTTCACCTCTCTCTGAATAACCCTGTATGTATCTCACAGAGCTCCACAGCAATAAACCTCACAGTAATGTGCGCTGTGTATGAACGTATCACAGAGCTCCACAGAAATAAAACTCAGCAATGTGCGGTGTGTATGAGCGTATCACAAAGCTCCATAGTAATAAACCTCACAGTAATGTGCAGTGTGTATGCGCATATCAGAGCTCCACAGCAATAAATTTACAGTAATGTGCAGTGTATATCAGTGTAAATCACAGAGTTTTACAGCAACAAAACACACAGTAATATGTGAGGAGTGTATCACAGAGCTCCAAAAGAAAAAAACTCACAATTAAGTATAAAATAAATTTAAAAAAATATATAAAATATAGCAAGCCCCCAGGCAGGCGTGTGTGGGCTCCCCAGACGCAAGGGCCCGGGTGCGGTGGCACCCTCTGCACCCCTGGTAGTTATGCCCCTGGCTCAGGTTAACCCTAAACCAAATACGAATAGTAACTTAACCCTAAAAAAAGCACAAATAACAACCTAACCCTAAAACAAGCACAAATAGTAAGTAACCTAACCCTAAAACAAGTGTAGCGCTCACCCCCGAAGGAGCCGCTGAATAACCTTGGGATAGTCTCACCGCACTAGGAATTATTACACACCAGCACTGTTGTGGATTTTCTAGTTTTATATGCTTTACTAAATGATAAATGCTTGTTGTATGAAATTACAGGACGCGTCACGCGGGAAAAACACGCAGCGGAAAAAAAGAACGGTTAACCCCCTCAGTTCTGAAGTGTAAGTCCCGCCAAATAGCTCAATATATATATGTACAAAGTTTAGAGTACCCGGATACTGTGTTCGACTGGCCAGTGAACGAAAAGAGCAATCTTCGACTAGTCACCGTTGGGGCCCTGTGAATTTAAACAATATTGCAGCATGCGTTTCTGTTTTGGAACTGTGGCCTGGAGGCCTCTCACCCATTCGATGAACGAAACTGTCCAGCACTCAATGCCTCGACCAAAAGATCTTCTCCGCTGTATACTGGGACTCCGTGCCACTGAATCTGCTCCCTGCTTGCCAAATCTCCAGAACTGGAACAAACGATCAACCACCTGCACTCCCAATCGATTGGCGTGGCCTCCTAACGCGTGGTCCTGCTGGAACCAGCTTGTCCTCCAGACCACTCAGCGCTGTGTAGGTAGGTCCCAACATGATTACTGTCCCGATCTCCAGCACCAGTAAGACAGCGTCTGTGCTCCGGCCTGGTTGCGATCCCTGACAGCTTCAACATGAGTCCTCCACCTTTCACTGCTCCGCTCCCTCCCCCATGCCTTGCACGAGGCTGCTGATATCCTTCTTCTTCTCTGTACCAATCACTTCCGGTCCTCATGCAAAGGGTGATGGGAGATTGAGTCCGTTTTGTCCAGCATAGTCCACAATGTCTCCCTCTGGTGGCAGCAATAGTTCAATGCACCAGAACACAGTTTTAAAGCAGCGCTACACAAGCATTAACAGTTACCTAACCCTAAAACGAGCATTAACAGTAACCTAACTCTAACACAAACACAAATAGCAACTTGACCTTAAAGCACAAATAGTTACCTAACCCTAAAACAAACACAAATAATGACCTAACCCTAAAACAAACACAAATAATGACCTAACCCTAAAACAAACACAAATAATAAACTAAACCTAACTTTGGAAAATGTTGCTCCATTCTAGTTTAGTGCAACCAAAATTCTAGACATCAAAATATGTCTGCGGCTGAGGGTCTTTTTCAAGATGTGACTTTTATACCACTTCATTTTTTGATGCGGTTTTGTTTATGTCAATTTTTCAATAGGATATCAAAAATGTTATTAAATTGTTGGCAGTGTGGGAAATGAGCAGGTGAGTTATTGCAACATCACTGTGCACTTTATATTTGAAAGGAGAAGAATAATGGTGTGTTAGGAAAAAAATATATTTTTATTTTATTTGCTTATATGGTTTTCCATAAACCTGATCATGTTTGGTATCATTGGGATGATCATACCCTGGTCCTTCCAATGATACCTTATAGGTCCATCTAGTCTATAGTGCACCAAAGATACAGGGGTCTAAATGATAATAAATTTTAATTGTTTTTACAGAGCAAGGTGCCTCCCTGTGGTGAGGTACCTGTAGGCACATGCCTACTTTGCCTAATTATAAATCTAGCACTGACAAAATCTGGGCAGTGGCGAGTTTGACAGCCCTGGTTTACATGTGGATTTCAGGCTCTGTATGGGCATCATGTGATCAATCTGACACACAAAGGGTTAATAGGAACTGTTGCAAAGATTCAATAAGAAGTTATCCAGGCCGAGGTAGATTTCAGAGCTCAGTTACAGGTATCGGGTTTCAGATACAGATATTGGGTGTTAGTTACAGATATCAGGGCTCAGTTACAATTATTGGGGCTCAGTTACAGATATCAGGGCTCAGTTACAGGTATCAAGGTTCAGGTACAGGTATCAGGGCTCAGTTACAGTTATTGAGGCTCAGTTACTGATATCAGGACTCAGTTACTGATATCAGGGTTCAGTTACTGATATTGGGGCTCAGTTACAGATATCAAGGCTCAGTTAGGGGTATTGGGGCTCAGTTACGGGTATTGGGGCTCAGTTACGGGTATTGGGGCTCAGTTACAGATATCAGGGCTCAGTTAGGGGTATTGGGGCTCAGTTACGGGTATTGGGGCTCAGTTACAGATATCAGGGCTCAGTTACAGATATTGGGTCTCCAGCTGAAGACACACAGCCTTCCAGGAGACCTTCAGCTAAAGACACACACAACCTTTCAGGAGACCTCCACCTGAAGACAAACAACCTTCCAGGAGACCTCCACCTATAGACAAACAACCTTCCAGGAGACCTCCACCTGAAGACAAACAACCTTCCAGGAGACCTCCACCTGAAGACACACAACCTTCCAGGAGACCTCCACCTGAAGACACACAACCTTCCAGGAGACCTCCACCTGAAGACACACAACCTTTCAGGAGACCTCCACCTGAAGACACACAACCTTCCAGGAGACCTCCACCTATAGACAAACAACCTTCCAGGAGACCTCCACCTGAAGACAAACAACCTTCCAGGAGACCTCCACCTGAAGACACACAACCTTCCAGGAGACCTCCACCTGAAGACACACAACTTTCAGGAGACCTCCACCTGAAGACAAACAACCTTCCAGGAGACCTCCACCTGAAGACAAACAACCTTCCAGGAGACCTCCACCTGAAGACACACAACCTTCCAGGAGACCTCCACCTGAAGACACACAACCTTTCAGGAGACCTCCACCTGAAGACACACAACCTTTCAGGAGACCTCCACCTGAAGACACACAACCTTCCAGGAGACCTCCACCTGAAGACACACAACCTTCCAGGAGACCTCCACCTGAAGACACACAACCTTCCAGGAGACCTCCACCTGAAGACACACAACCTTTCAGGAGACAGAGGTAACACGGGAGAAAAATGGGGTGGGTCACTTTTACGGACCCAAAGGCAGAACAAATGAGCTCAAACAACTGGTTGTGGACCCCGTGCATGTACTATTCCTTATCACGTTTTCTGAGCTTGTTCACACAATGTACTTTTTATTGTCTTGCAGGTGAGGAGAGCCTGAGTATTGATCCCAGACGCGCCAGAACAGAACCATTCACCCTCACATATCAGAGACTCGGCGAGACCAGAGAGGACTCTTAGAACTAATACTTTCACCATACATACAAATGCAGGTACATCTGAGGTGAAACGGACGATCACGTTCGCATTTACACGACACATCTAAAAGGACGATGGACACTTTGCACTTTCGGCCTTGTTTTCCTGGACACATAATTTATTCAGGCTGACGGCCGGGCAGTGCATGAGAAATGCCGCCCCGTAGCATGTTTAATCCATACCCTGCAGGTAAGAAATCAATAAGAAATGCCACCCTGCAGCATGTATAATCCATACGCTGCAGGCACGAAATCAGAGAGGAATCCCAGGTGACCTGCCTTTATTTCCTTCCTGCAGCATATGAATTATACAGGTTACAGGGCCCTGTGCTCTCCCTCTGCATGAAATAGAAAATACACTGTTTAAATGTAGTATAAAACATATTTAAAGGCACCGCATCAAAAAAAATACACATCTAGGAACCCAATCAAATGGAGGACGGAGAAACCAACGAGGTCTAATAGATGTCACAAAGATAAAAACACACAATAAACATAAAAAGCCGCATGTAGCAAAGTAGAACAAATAACAAGTGACAAAAGGCGGAGCAAGGCAGCCAATGTTTCAGCTGCAATACCTTCCTCAGGAGTTACAAAGACACTCACATATACAGATGTATACGGCACCTTACACCCTCCTCCTCCTGCAGCTTTCTTCCTTTTATTTTGGCGCCACTTTTTCTTTGCTCCAGGATTGGTTGATCATTTATGGGTTTTCACATACATACATACATACAGGGCCGGTGCTCTCAATAAAGGCGCACTGCTGCCTAGGGGCGCAGCCAGCCCCATCCTGGGTTCCATTATTGTTCCCCTTCCTCATCACTGTGCGGCTCGTGTAGCCAGCAGTGGCGGCTTGCAAAGCTGACAATGTTGGCTCGCGGACCCTCGCTAGTGTCACAGAAGGTGGGCGTGCTATGGTGAAGCACAGGTGCCACCAGATGACGTGAGGGCGACAGAGGCAGATTAAAGAAAAAGGCAGAAGAAAAAAACAAAGGCACAGAAGAAAGACATGAAAGAAAGAGGAAAAAAAAGGAGGCGTGGGAAGATAGCGGCAGAGAGGAAAGAAAGAAAAAAAAGAGGCAGAGGCAAGAAAGTGGCAGAATAAATAAAGAAAGAGACAGAGGAAAGAAAGAGGCAGAGTAAAGGAGGCAGAGGAAATAAAGAAAGAGGCAGAGGAAAGAAAGAGACAGGAAAGGAAGAGGAAATAACGAGGCAGAGGAAAGAAATAGGCAGAGGAAAGAAAGAGGCAGAGGAAAGAAAGAGGCAGAGGCAAGGAGGCAGAGGAAATAAAGAAAGAGGCAGAGGAAAGAAAGAGACAAGAAAGGAAGAGGAAAGAACGAGGCAGAGGAAAGAAAGAGACAGGAAAGGAAGAGGAAAGAAAGAGGCAGAGGAAAGAACGAGGCAGAGGAAAGAACGAGGCAGATGACAGAAAGAGGCAGAGGAAAGAGAGAGGCAGAGGAAAGGACGAAAGAGGCACAGGCAAGGAAGAGGTAGAGGAAAGAACGAGGCAGAGGAAAGAAAGAGGCAGAGGAAAGAACGAAAGAGGCAGAGGAAAGAAAGAGGCAGAGGAAAGAACGAAAGAGGCACAGGCAAGGAAGAGGCAGAGGAAAGAAAGGCAGAGGAAAGAAAGAGGCAGAGGAAATAAAGAGGCAGAGGTAAGAAAGAGGCAGAGGTAAGAAAGAGGCAGAGGTAAGAAAGAGGCAGGAAAGAAAGAGACAGGAAAGAAAGAGGCAAAGGAAAGAAAAAGAGGCAGAAACAAGGAAGAGGCAGAGGAAAGAAAGCAGCAGAGGAAAGAACGAGGCAGAGGAAAGAAGAAAGAGGCAGAGGCAAGGAAGAGGCAGAGGAAAGAAAGAAGCAGAGGAAAGAAAGAGGCAGAGGAAAGAAAGAGGCAGAGGAAAGAACAAGGCAAAGGAAAGAAAGAGGCAAAGGAAAGAACAAGGTAAAGGAAAGAAAGAGGCAGAGGAAAGAAAGAAAGAGGCAGAGGAAAGCGGCAGAGGAAAGAACAAGGCAAAGGAAAGAGAGAGACAGAGGAAAGAACAAGGTAAAGGAAAGAAAGAGGCAGAGGAAAGAAAGAAAGAGGCAGAGGAAAGAAAGAGGCAGAGGAAAGAAATAAGCAGAGGAAAGAAAGAGGCAGTGGAAAGAAAGAGGCAGATGTAAGAAAGAAAAAAAGAACAGAGGGCAGTGGAAAGAAAGAGGCACAGACCAATCTCGGGCCTGACCAATGGATGGGCACCGAGCGATAGTGTGCAGCGTGTGTGTGTGTTTTCCCCTCCCCTATTTCAACAGTTAACAATTTTTTTTGGGGGGGGGGGCACAAGTAGCTGGTCTTGCCTAGGGCGCAAAATATTCTAGCACCGGCCCTGCATATACAGGTGAAACTCGAAAAATTAGAATATGGTGCAAAAGTTGATTTATTTCAGTAATGCAACTTAAAAGGTGAAAGTAATATATGAGACTCATTAGATGCAAAGCGAGATCGATCAAGCCGTGATTTGTCATAATTGTGATGATTCTGGTTACAGCTCATTAAAACCCCAAATCCACAATCTCAGAAAATGAGAATATTGTGATGCGGTGCAATATATTCTAGGCTCAAAGTGTCCCACTCTAATCAGCTAATGAAGCCATAACACCTGCAAAGGGTTCCTGAGCCTTTAAATGGTCTCTCAGTCTGGTTCAGTAGGAATCACAATCATGGGAAAGACTGCTCACCTGACAGTTGTGCAGAAAACTATCATCGACCCCTCCATAAGGAGGGAAAGCCTCAAAAGATCATTGCAAAAGAAGTTGGATGTTCCCAAAGTGCTGTATCAAAGCACATAAATAGAAAGTTATGTGGAAGAAAAAGGTGCACAAGCAGCAGGGTGACCGCAGCCTGGAGAGGATTGTCAGGAAAAGGCCATTCAAAAGTGTTGGGGACTTTCACAAGGAGTGGACTGAGGCTGGAGTCAGTGCATCAAGAGCCACCACACACAGACGCATCCTGGACATGGGCTTCAAATGTCGTATTCCTCTTGTCAAGCCGCTCCTGAACTACAAACAAGGTCAGAAGCGTCTTACCTGGGCTAAAGAAAACCAGACCTGGTCTGGTGCTCAGTGGCTCCAAAGTCCTCTTTTCTGATGCGAGCAACTTTTGCATCTCATTTGGAAACCAAGGAGCCAGAGTATGGAGGAAGAATGGAGAGGCACATACTGCAAGATGCTTGAAGTCCAGTGTGAAGTTTCCACAGTCTGTGTTGATTTGGGGAGTCATGTCATCTGCTGGTGTTGGTCCACTGTGCTTGATTAAGTCCAAGGTCAACACAGACATCTACCAGGAGATTTGGGAGCATTCCATGCTTCCTTCCGCAGACGAGCTTTATGGGGATGCTGACTTCATTTTCCAGCAGGACTTGACACCTGCCCACACTGCCAAAAGCACCAAAACCTGGTTCAGTGACCGTGGGATTACTGTGCTTGATTGGCCAGCAAACTCACCTGACCTGAACCCCATAGAGAATCTGGAGCATTGCCAGGAGAAAGACATGAGATGGGACAATGCAGAAGAGCTGAAGGCCGCTATTGAAGCATCCTGGTCTTCCATAACACCTCAGCAGTAGGGATGAGCCGAACACCCCCCGAGTTCGGTTCGGGCCCGAACCCAAACTTCCCATTTGTTCGGGTCCGAACCCGAACCCCCATGCAAGTCAATGGGGCTGAAAATTCGGTTATTTAGAGTGCCCTCCAAGAGGGCATATATGCTACATATTTGCCATAAAAGGTGTATGGGTCCGGGTAGTGCCCTGGGGGACAGGAAACAAGGACAAAAAGTAAAAAAAAAAAAAGTTTTTAAAGGGACAGTGAGTTTTCCATGAAATAAGGGTTAAAAATAAACACGAAAAATTCCTTCAAATATCGTGCCTAGGAGGTCCCCATAACCTGCCCGTGAAGTGGCGGATTTCTAGGATGTATAGAAACACTTAAAAACAAAAAAATGACGTTTCATATGACGGTAAATGCTTTTCCTTTAATCTATCCATAAACAACTGCTTGGGGCGGCAGTCTGTATGAAAAGAGGAGACATTTTCTGACACGCAGAAAAAGTTTACTGATTTTTTGGCAGTGAAAAGCAGGAGAATGGAAACTTCTAGACCAAAATGCCGATTTGGAAAGTGAGATAAATGGGAGAATTTTTTTGGCTATTTTGACCTAGAATTTTCCATTCTCCAGTCATTCTCCTGAGTTCCACCTTTCTCTGAATAGCCCTGTCAGGGTTATTTAGAGAGCGGTGAAGAGCAGGAGAATGACTGGAGAATGGAAAATTCTAGGTCAAAATAGCCAAACCAGAAAAATTCTCCCATTTAGGCTAGGGTCAGACTAGCAAATTTTTAACATGCGTTTAGGCTAGGGTCAGACTAACGCAGTATTAACGTGCGTTTAGCAGCACTAAATCACGGCAGTGCTAGCAGCAAATGACGTCCAATGCCGGGCAGCATACGAAGAACGGCCACACAAAAGTGCCGCTGCGCAACGCAAGTGGCAAACGAACGCATTTTTGCAAGAACGTGATACCGCTAGTACTGTCGTACAGAGTGCGCTGCATCCGCTAGCGGCGTGTGTGCGTGATTAGGAGACGTCAGACGCTGCTAATGTCCGGCCAACATAACGTCCAGACACAAAAAGAGTTTTATTGATGATCCGTACAAAATCACGAACGGAAATGCGCATCGTATGACCGCTGTCGCGTATTCCGGGAAAAAATACGTCCATTCGTTCGAACGCACTTTTTCACGGACAACGCAAAAAATGCGTTAGTCTGACCCTAGCCTTAGGTGCACTTAATCACGACCGTAGTAGCAGCAAATGACGGGCAATGACGGCCAATATACAAAGTACGGTCGCACAAAAGTCCTGCTGCGCAACGCAAGTGGAAAATGAACGCATTTTTTAGAGAACGCAGAACCGCTAGTACGGACGTACAGAGTGCGCTGCGTCCACTAGCGCCGTGTGTGCGTGATTTGGAGACGTCAGACCCTGCTCATGTCCGGCCAACAAAACGTCCAGACACCCAAAGTTTCCTGGTTTGGATCCGTAAAAAATCACGCACAAAAATGCGCATCGTATGACCGTTTTCGTGCAATCCGTGAAAAAGTACGGCAATGCGTTCGGATGCACTTTTTGACGGTTGCTGCGAAAAATGCGCTAGTCTGACCCTAGCCTTATCTCACTTTCCAAATCGGCTATTTGGTCCAGATTGTTCTCTTTTCCTGCCATTCTCCTGGTTTTCAACTTTCTCTGAACATCCCTGAGAGAGAGGTGAAAGCCAGGAGAACTGGCAGGAGAAGAGAACAATCTAGACCAAATAGCCAATTTGGAAAGTCAGTTAAATGGGAGAATTTTTCTGGTTTGGCTATTTTGACCTAGAATTTTCACTTCACCAGTTATTCTCCTGCTTTTCACCGCTCTCTGAATAACCCTGTGAATGTTTAATCCCGAGGTGAAAAATAACATTGCTTTAGATTTTTTTCAAACACCAGTTAACCACTTGGCTGCTATGGACGCGCTCAGCGCATCCAGCCAAGTGGTTCTCCTGTGCTATGGATGCGCTGAGCGCGTCCATGCACAGGAGGCAGCAATCCGCCGGATTCCGCCGGATTGCTGCACCCCCCGGTGCGGGCTGACATCTTGGATGTCAGCCCAGCACTCCGGGACCCCGGCGGAGCAATTAGATGTCATCGCGGCAGCGCGATGACATCTAATTCAGGCGACCCCCCCACATGTGCGGAGGAAGCGCCTGAAAGGGAGGGGGGGGAGGTTCTTCGGACCTCTCTCCCTCCCAATCGCCGGGGGGCAGAGGGTTAATCCAGGCACCGTTTGGAAGGGCACAGCCTGCCCTTCCAAACGGTGTGCTGTGATTAACCCCTGGGGAGCCGGATCACGAATCGGCGCTGAAAAGCGCCGGATCGTGATCCTCTCCTGGAGCTGGCCGACATCTTGGATGTCGGCCAAGCCTCCAGGAACTCCCCCTGAGGACTGGCGTCATCATGCATAGCACGATGACGCCAGTCCTGGAGTTAACCCCTAGCTGCCACCAATGGTGGAGATAGGGGGTTCATTGGAACCCCCTATCTCCCGATCCGTGGCAGCTAGGGGTTAATGTTTGATATCGTTGGATCGGCCAGAGCATGGCTTTTCCAAGGATACTAAACATGAGCATGAAAAAGGTTTTAAAAAAAAAAAAAAGTTTTTTTGTTTGTTTTGTTAATGCAGCAATATTGTTCCCATTTCAATTATAATGTGAACAATAATGCTGCACTAACGATTTTTGTATGCGGGGCGTTTGTTAAAAAAAGCGAAATTTTCCCCCAAAAAAAAAAATGTAACGAGACCCCATTTCTAATTTTTTAACAAGCGCACCCCATACAAAATATAACTGCAAATGATCGCATGTTAAAATGTGAAAAAAAACACTTTGCACATAATAAATTGAAAATTCTAATTTTATTGCATTTTTTGTTATAATATACAGACAGGACATGACGTATACATATAATAATGACATATTATGAATCTGCCAAGTCTGCCGGAAAGAACGATATATAATATGTCTGGGTCATATATCAAAATATGGCTACAAAACGCGGTTAAACATGAGCGAAAGCGGTAAAAATGACCTCAGCACAGAGGTGTGAAAGCCTCAGCAGCGAAAGGGTTAAATGCAGCATATTAGGATGTTCTAGGAGGGAAATTAATTCTCAAATCTCAATCAGAAGCAGACACCACCCCACCCCCTCAGTATATTGTACAATGTATCAAATTGATTACCAGACTAAAAACACCTGGTGTTATGCCCGTTTGTGAACAGAGGTCATTTAGAGTTGATAATCTTTCCACGTACACATTAGTTTTTAATTCAATATCTAATAAACCGTTGCTTATAATATTCTGCAGTAAAGAGTCTCTTTATTTCTCGATTTTTTAGTATTTTTTTAGGCATTTTCTATACTTTTTTCAAAATTTCTTTTTTTTTTTTTTTCGAACCCGAACCGAACACGCCCAAAAAGTTTGAAATTCGCGAACATTCGAACTGCCAAAGTTCGGGTCGAACTCCGAACCGTCCGAACCCGAACAGCTCCTCCCTACTCAGCAGTGCCACAGGCTGATTGCTGCAAACTAAGCACTGAGTACATCTGCAGCTTACACTTTTCACAGGTGCCATATTGTTCTATGTACAATCCTTGTTTTATTGATTACATGGAATATTCTCATTTTCTGAGATTGTGGATTTGGGGTTTTCATGAGCTGTAACCAGAATCATCACAATAATGACAAATCACGGCTTGATCGATCTCGCTTTTTATCTAATGAGTCTCATATATTACTTTCACCTTTTAACTTACATTACTGAAATAAATCAACTTTTGCTCCATATTCTCATTTTTCCAGTTTCACCTGTATATGTGTGTGTATGTGTGTATGTGTGTGTATATGTGTGTATATTATATACAGATGTATTTGAGTATCTTTGTAACCCTCGAGAAAGGCGTTTGTCCGCCGAAACGTTGACTCATTTGGTAGGAGAAATTCTTGGCTTTGCAGAAACAAACCGCATGAAGTGTCCGTACGTCTGTCTGGAACACATTTCAGATTTTAGGAGAAAGCTCTGAGAACAGAAGGGCTATTTCTTGGTTTTAATTGGTGGACACTGGCTCCGTGCCGGCCATTGAAGGCGCCATATTCTCAGCTTATGCTGGGCAGGTGTTACCAAGGTGTGAATGGAGACTCCCATCCCTATCAGCCATCTCCTCTGGTGATCAAAGAGCAGGACTGTCACACCTCAGCAGCTCCGAGGAGGTCAGGGGCCTGTGATCAGACCACGAAGCTCACTGATACCAAGTTATTGCGGAGTCTTACCACCTCTGCCTGGAATATGGATCCTTATAACCACGACTCAATGCACCCCCACATTATCAATGCTTCATAGAGAGACCCTGTCCGCCACAACCTACACGCAGTTACAAGCATTTATAAAGCGCCAACAGATTCCTTAGTGCTGTACAATGGGAGAGATAGAAAAACTAATACAAACACGGAACAGAAGGAGGGAGGACCCTGCCCGAGAGCTTACAATCTAAGAGACTAACATCAATAAAGTGCATTACACAAAGAAACAACTCCTCAGAAAGGTGGGACGGGAAAGCCAAGCCCCCGGCACGAAATAAAAAAACTCAGCAATGTAAAAGCGATGATCAAAGCATTTTATTAGCTGTAACAGGCAAAACTATTACAGTTTATTAATCACAGAGGCACCAAGTGGAAAGTTAACCCCTTAGTGGGTGGGTAAAAAAATGCAGCAAGTATGACTCATTGTAGTATATAGCAATGAGCCCTGAGGCAGCAGCAGCTTGTGCAGTGCAACCTGACAGCGAGCGACCTGACAGCGAGCAACCTGACAGCGAGCAACCTCAGAGAGCGACCTCACAGCGAGCGTCCTCACAACGAGCAACCTGACAGCAAGCGACCTGTCAGCGAGCGACCTCACAGCGAGCGACCTCACAGCGAGCGACCTCACAGCGAGCAACCTGACAGCGAGCGACCTCACAGCGAGCGACCTCACAGCGAGCAACCTGACAGCGAGCAACCTGACAGCGATCAACCTCACAGCGAGCAACCTCACAGCGAGCGACTCCCGACTGCGACGTTCCACGTCATGATAATAAGTGTAGCGCTGGTTTAATTCTGCTGCTGTAACTACTCGTTTCTGGCCACCAGGGGGAGACGAGCGCAATGTAAACCAATACTGGACACTTTTGGACTACGTTTTCCAGCATGTTTTGGGGCAGAGACAGGAAGTGGGTGGGGAGAACGGAGAGACATCCACAACCTCGCGCGGAGGAGAGCCAGTGCGTGCCAAGAGGTGAACAGAGCAAGACACATGTGAGACAAGGAGCGATTGTGACCAGGCCGGAGCGCAGGTGCTGCCTTGCGGACGCTGGAGATCAGTTTCAGGGACTTGCCAGAGACTTCATAATCCACCGCTGAGAGATTTACACAGATACAGAACTGCAGATTGGACCCCGAGTTAGGAGACCACGATGATCTAATGGGAGTGCAGGCGGTGAACTGAGCATCTTGTGGCAGAGACGGACAAGCAAGACAAGCGGATCCGGTGGCACAGAGTCCCAGTCAAATCGAGCGGAGAGACGTCCTGGGTCGAGCAGGGTGCAGAGTATCTGGCGGATGGGTGAGAGGCCTTCCAGGCCACAGTACAGTAATAAAGCACGCTGCAGTTTGTCAAAAAATCTACAGGGTCCCAACGTGACTAGTCGAAGACACATTGAGTTCATTCACTGGCCATTTGAATCTAGTACCCGGGTACCAACACACGCATACCCACACACCTTCTTGGGACACAACCTGTACGGGACTTACACTCCGGCAACAAAGGGGTTAAAATTTCTTTTTACCACTGCGCGTTTCTCGCATTGCGAATTCCTGTAAATATATATATGTATACCGTGCTGCTTTATATATGCCAGTTTGAGACCAGTAAACTATATAATTTATAAAATCCGGGGAGATTGCGGGGAGACTGACCCGAGGTTAAATTCAGCGGCTCCTCCGGGAGTGAGTGCTACACGTGGGGGATCGTTTCCGGGATCCAGTCTCTGGAAAAACCGCATTTAAAGGGTTAAATATGGATCCAGACACTGCTGCCAAATGGTGTGAGGAGCAAAGTAGTCAGATAGAGTTATGCATAGTCATGGATATTCCTGCAGACACTTGGGCCGAAGATCAGATTCACCGGGCCGTGGCCGCGCTGACACCAGATCATCAGGGGTTAATCCTGGACATTAAAGTGAACCCAGATACCGCTCACACGTATGTTCTTTTTGAATGGAGAAAGGGTGTTCCAGTGTCTTTTCATGGCGCGAGCGTGAAGCTGACCGATGAGGTGGAAGTTCAACTGATTCAGCCAAGTGCGCCACGTGGCGATCTCGCGAGTGTTCCCGCGCCCAGTCCGCTGGCCATGATCGGGCCTGAATTTATAGTGGCTATTGGAGATTTGCTGGCTAAATGTCAAAAAACAAGCCCTCCGCACACTAACTTCGGTTATCGACGGTTGATAAATTTTACAGGAAACGTACCAACTCCGGCGGGAGAAGAAACCTTTGAAGAATGGGTAGAACAGGCGATGCAGGCTCTGGATGAGTTGGACGTCCCCGAAGCACAGAAGAAGCAAAGAATTACTGAGAGCTTAAAGGGACCTGCGTCAGAGGCTGTAAGAAACCTAAAATTTAGTAAACAAGACTGCACTGCTTTAGATTACCTAAACGTACTACAGGAAGTTTTTGGGCGAACGGAAAAGGCTGCGGAGCTCGTGTACCAGTATGAACATACTTACCAGCGAAAAGGTGAGAAAATGACTGAATATATGAGGCGCCTAGATAAGAAAGTGGCCGAACCGGCCGAAGTAGATAAGATCCGAATACAGCAGATCCTGAGGGGCGCTCAACCTCTGGATCCTGTGATGCTACAGCTGAGAACCAGAGAAGGTAACCGAGAATTGAAATACCTGGAACTGATCCGAGCTGTCAGAGAGGAAGAGGCTCTACTCGAAGAGAAATCCCTAGGAGAGGAGAAAGCTTACACACAACCCGTGAGGCATAACGAATGTTTGCGAGCGGAAGATGATTCGTTAGACACCAATGGATCCGAAGTGGACGAACAGGAGCATCTGGTTGTTCCTAAATCCACAGAGAATGCTGCAAGAGAGCAAATTATTCCTACATACAGTGAAATCCACAAAACTGTTAAGAAAGTGCAAGAAGCTCAAGCTGAATTGCAACAGGCACACAAGGACCTGTGCCGAGTGCTTTTGAAGGTGGCAGAGACACAGACCGATATGCAGAAGTTCCTTACTGATATGCGGACAACTGGAGTTGCTGTCGTTTCTGGCCAGGGTCCTTCAACTGAATCACCACAAGCAAGTGCGTCTCCGTCTTCAAATAAGAGATGTTTCAGTTGTGGGGAAATGGGTCATTTCCGAGCGCAGTGCAAAAGCCGAAAGCCTGAAGGAAACAGGGTAGAAGAGTTTTTAAAAGCCTTGGAAGGGCTGCTATCTACCTCACTGGCGGGAAACGCCAGAGGGCCCAAGTGAAGGAGCAAACTGGGTGCCCAATGGTTAAAGACCACTCCAGAAATCAAGCCAGGACTGAAAGGTCGAGAAGGCCCAGAGTTTCGCCCACTGCTGAGCCTACCAGGACTGAAAGAGTTACTCCCTTAGCATCCAGTCCTATGTCATGGGGAAGCAATGCACACCCAAAACCTACACGGGTCAAGAAAGGCAGGGTACAGCAAACTGGGTCTAAACTTCCTGTTACTACGACAAAGTTTCCTGACCAGCTGATAGGTCCTTCTCCCATTGTGCCGATTCAAGTAGAGGGAGTCTATACCAAAGCTCTGTTGGACTCAGGGACTCAAGTGACATTGATCTACCGAGACTTCTATGAGAAGCACTTGAAACACATACCTCTACAGGAGCTAAAGGAACTTGAAATCTGGGGTATCGGGACTGAGAAACTTCCCTATGACGGATATCTACAGGTGAAGCTAGAGATCGGATCCGAAGTCATCGGACAGTCTGGGGGTTGTGATGCATTGGCCATTGTGTGTCCTCGGCCTTCAGGGGCCAACCGAAGTTCTGTGATAGTGGGGACGAACACTGATCTGGTGCGACGTCTCCTGACTCCTATAGTACTGGAAGAAGGTTCTACCAAGGGAGTACACCCGATGTTGCGTCCAGTCTATCAGCGAATGGTCGAAGAGCAGAAGGCACCTGCTGAAGTGGGGTGCCTGTGGAGATTGGGAGGAACAGAAAAGGTTCTGCAATCAGGAGAAGTGGCGAGTTTCCGGGCTTCAGTCAAGTTGAACGGATCGCAACCGGGTCCCTATGTGGTACTGGAAACTGATTTTAATCATGGGAGTGAAGCCGGAGTCAAAGTAATCCCTGAAATAATCTCCACCAAAGCTTTGAAACGAACACGAGGAAGAGTCTCAGTTAGTGTATGTAATGTATCTGATTCTCCAGTGATCCTGAAAGCACGAATGCCTATCGGGCAAGTGGCGTCCGCTACGCCTCTCTCTCATACTGATTTAGGAGGGGGAGTGAATAAAGAGATTCCAGCTGACAGGTTCTATCCCAAGGACGCTCCCATCTCGCCTGAATGGAAGAAACGTCTTCAGTCCCAGGTCCTAAAATGGAGGGACTTGTTCTCAAAGGATGAGTTCGACGTGGGCCTAGCTAAGCGTACTGAGCATCGCATTCGACTGCAGGAAGATAAGCCGTTTCGAGAAAGGTCAAGACGACGAGTTCCGCTGGGAGACTTGGATGATCTAAGAGAACAGCTGAATGAACTGCAAAGAAATAAGGGGATTCAAGAGTCCAGGAGTCCGTACGCCTCTCCAATAGTGATGGTTCGGAAGAAGAATGGTTCTGTCCGCCTATGCATAGACTATCGCACGCTAAATCAGAGAACCATTACGGATCAATATGCCACTCCTCGGATAAAAGATGCCTTACAATGTTTGTCTGGAGCAAAATGGTTTAGTGTACTAGACCTGAGAAGTGGGTATCACCAGATACCAATGCATCCTGAAGACAAAGAAGACTGCGTTCATCTGCCCACTGGGGTTCTTTGAGTTCAACAGAATGCCTCAAGGCCTTATGGGGGCTCCAGCCACGTTCCAACGGTTAATGGAGAAGACAGTCGGGGACATGAACCTGATCGAAGTGTTAGTGTATCTGGATGACATTATTGTGTTCGGGAAGACTTTGGAAGAACATGAGCAACGGTTGGAGAAGGTCTTGAAGCGGCTCCATGAAGAGGGGTTGAAACTGTCTCTGGAGAAGTGTCAATTCTGTTTGCCTTCCGTTACGTATCTGGGACATGTTTCAGCAGAAGGCGTTTAGACGGATCCTCGAAAGTTGGAAGCCGTAGCTTCCTGGCCTAGACCCTGAAATGTTACTGAACATAGATCTTTCTTGGGATTCTGCTCCTATTACCGAAGATTTGTAGGAGGATTTGCCAAGATAGCTCAACCACTGAACAGGCTCCTACAGAAGGAAGACGCAGAAGAAGGCCACAAGGCCTCTGATCGAAATTCATCGGCTCCAGGTCCAAGGAAGGCTCGAGAATCCATCCAAGAAGAATGGACTACTCAATGTGAAGGTGCTTTCCTGAAGCTGAAAGAGAGTCTAACTCGAGCTCCTGTCTTGGCCTACGCTGATCCTCATAAGCCGTACGAATTGCATGTAGATGCCAGCAGAGAGGGTCTAGGGGGAGTCCTATACAAAGAATATGGTGGATTGTTGAGGCCTGTAGCGTATGTGAGCTGGAGTCTTACGCCTTCAGAAAATAATTATCCTACCCACAAGTTGTAGTTCCTCGCTTTGAAGTGGGCGGTGGTCGACAAGCTGAAAGACTATCTGTATGGATCCGAATTTGTGATAAAAATTGATAACAATCCTCTTACCTACGTCCTTACTACTGCGAAGCTGGATGCAACGGGACATCGGTGGTTGGCCGCTCTGTCAGGGTTTAGGTTCAGCCTGAAGTATCGCCCTGGAGTGAACAAGCGAGATGCCGATGCTTTGTCGAGAAGACCCTACACTACAGAATGGACTCAGTTAACTCCAGATGGGGTGCAAGCTTTATGTCAAGGAGCAGAGCGCCGGGTCAAGGGAGGGATTGAAGCAGAAGCCATAGGAGTTATGGCTGCGGCTGTTCCAGAGTTCTATTGTAATCCTACGCAGCTGAGAGATGAAAGTTTGACTACTTTTTCGAAACAAGACCTGAGAGCTGACCAGGCTGGAGACCCTTTGATTGCATTAACCGTGAAGGCCCTAAACGCGAACCAACGGGAAATTCTTCTGACAAATTCCCCAGAAGTGGCCAGATTGGTATACAAGGAGTGGGAACGGTTGAAGATGTTGGATGGGGTGGTCTACCGAAGGGGCCACTCAAACAATGCTGGAGAGACCCAACAGTTGTTCCTTCCCACCAAACACAGAGAGGGTGTGCTGCGGTCATTACACGATGACCATGGACATTTAGGTGCAGAGAGAACTTTTAAGCTGGTGCGAGAGATTCTATTGGCCCTGCATGAGACCTGAAGTTGAAAGTTACTGCTACTCATGTCTGAGGTGTATCCAAAGGAAGACTCTACCAACCCGAACTGCTCCAATGAGCCACCTACAAAGTCAAGGACACATGGATTTGGTGTGCATTGATTTCCTGTGCTTAGAGCCGGATGCTAGTGGGCAGGGAAATATTTTAGTGGTGACTGATCATTTCACGCGTTATGCCCAAGCTTTTTCTACGAGAGACCAATGTGCTCCTACGGTGGCGAAGGTTTTAATGGAAAAGTTTTTTGTTCACTATGGACTGCCAAGGAGAATACACTCGGATCAGGGTAGAGACTTTGAGAGCCGGCTTGTTGGGCAATTACTGGATCTGCTGGGAATTCAGAAAACCCGAACTACACCATATCACCCTCAAGGTGATGCTCAACCAGAAAGGTTCAATCGCACGCTGCTAAATATGTTGGGGACATTATCAAACAGAGAGAAACAGAGCTGGAGTCGTCACATGGCCACGCTAGTACATGCATACAACAGTACGGAGAGTGACGCTACTGGATACTCACCGTACTGTCTTATGTTCGGAAGGGAAGCTCGACTGCCGGTTGATTTGGCGTTCGGGTTATCTCTGGATCAGACGTCTGTAGCCTCTCATAGGAATTATGTGGATAGACTTCGGAAGAATTTGGCCTCTGCATTTGAACAAGCCCGTTTGACCTCTGGGAACAGGGGACTAAGCGAAACTACAATTTGAAAGTTCGGATACAGGATCTACAACCCGGTGATAGGGTTTTGTTGAAGAACTTGGGTGCTTCTGCCAGGCATAAGTTGGCGGATAGATGGAGTTCTCAGGTCTACATTGTCTGCAAGCAACTGCCGTGTCTGCCGGTTTACCAAATTCAACCTGATGGAAAGGCTGGGCCTCTTAAAAACTGGCACTGAAATCATCTGCTACCTCTGAAGGAAGCTGTAAGGATACCAGTTGGAGACGAACTTTCTGCCGAACCCGCCTCCGCCTGCTCCACGTTTGACTCCCGTTACTCGGTCTCAGCAGACACGAGTTGTTGAGGAAAGTGAAGGGGATAGTGAAGAAGAAAGTTTTTGTCTGGATTGGGTGCGCTCACCAGAGTCTGAAGAGATCATCCCAGTTGCCGAATGGTGGGAGAGTAACCTGAGGCCTGAGGCTCCAGAATTCCAGCTGGAAATTCCTGAAACTTCTGAAATTCCTATAGTTACTGAAAACGCGTCCTATGATTATAGTTCTATGCCTTCACTGGAAGGATCATACTCCGAGGAGATGTCTGTTCCAGTTGTGGATGAAAGACCCGAACCCGTATCTGTAGTACTTCCGCATGAAGAAGGAGATGATTAAGCCAGAACCAAAACATTCTGTCCGACCCCCTCAAAGACTCACCTACGACTCACCAGGACATAGCACTGAAGAGGCTGTTACCACAGTGCGAAGGTTGCCAGAAGTGTCTGCTATGTTTGCTGAGGTAGCCAGAAGTATGAGTAAACTTGAGGATGTATACCTAACCCATTGTATGTTTGCTGCTGAGCCTATATATATTGACTGATGTAATGTTGAAATGTAATGTAACTGTTACACCTCCTTGGAGAGACCCAAGAGTTCTAGGAGGGGGAGAGTGTAGCACTGGTTTAATTCTGCTGCTGTAACTACTTGTTTCTGGCCACCAGGGGGAGACGAGTGCAATGTAAACCAATACTGGACACTTTTGGACTACATTTTCCAGCATGCTTTGGGGCAGAGACAGGAAGTGGGTAGGGAGAACGGAGAGACATCCGCAACCTCGTTCGGAGGAGAGCCAGTGCGCGCCAACGGGTGAACAGAGCAAGACGCATGTGAGACAAGGAGCGATTGTGACCAAGCCGGAGCGCAGGTGCTGCCTTGCGGACGCTGGAGATCGGTTTCAGTGACTTGCCAGAGACTTCGTAATCCACCGCTGAGAGGTTTACACAGATACAGAGCTGCAGATTGGACCCCGAGTTAGGAGACCGCGATGATCTAATGGGAGTGCAGGCGGTGAACTGAGCATCTTGTGGCAGAGACGGACAAGCAAGACAAGCGGATCCGGTGGCACAGAGTCCCAGCCAAATCGAGCGGAGAGACGTCCTGGGTCGAGCAGGGTGCAGAGTATCTGGCGGATGGGTGAGAGGCCTTCCAGGCCTCAGTACAGTAATAAAGCACGCTGCAGTTTGTCAAAAAATCTACAGGGCCCCAACGTGACTAGTCGAAGACACATTGAGTTCATTCACTGGCCAGTTGAATCTAGTACCCGGGTACCAACACACGCATACACACACACACCTTCTTGGGACACAACCTGTACGGGACTTACACTCCAGCAACGAAGGGGTTAAAATTTCCTTTTTCCGCTGCGCGTTTCTCGCTTTATGAATTCCTGTAAATATATATACAGTATGTATAATGTGCTGCTTTATATATGCCAGTTTATTTGAGACCAGTAAACTATATAGCTTATAAAATCCACAACAGTGCTGGTGTATATTTATTCCTTAGTGCGGGGAGACTGACCCGAGGTTTAAATTCAGCGGCTCCTCCGGGAGTGAGCGCTACATAAGATTAAAAGAAACACGACAGATCTTCACATACGGGGAATGTCGTATGCGGCGCTGGCTCGTACGCTCTGTGTCCCCAAGCTTCAATACGATCCATACGTGTGAGGTAGGGATGAGCGTTCGGTTCGGATCTGTTTGGAGTTCGAATCGAAAATTGGCTGTTCGAAAGTTCTAAAACAATTTTTTTTTTGAAAAAAAGTATAAAAAATGCTTAAAATATCCTAAAGAAAATCTAGGAATAAAGAGACTCTACTGCAGAATATTATAATAAATGGTTTACTAGATATTGAATTAAAATGGGAATATTTTTAACATTGAAGCCTATGGGATAAAACATTCTTGTTACTAAAACATCAGGCAGACGAGGCCCTCTAATCAGGCACTGAAGAGGGCAGCCTGCCGGGGCCTCCCAAGGATCCCCTTGAGCATGAGGCCGCCGGATGACAGAGCTGCGACTGTGCGGGCAGAGGCGGCTCTAGACTTGCTGAGGCCTTAGGCGAAGGCAAGATATAAGGCCCCCATTAAACACAGGACCATAGCCGAGGCCATATACAAAGGTAGTGACACAACCTAGCAGGGCCATTTATATCAATAATAACTGTGATTTAAAACAAAAGCAAAGAATCTTATATACACGGAGCAATGTCTAACATTGATTATAGTTTACAGACTCATTGCAATGCAGCTCTGTCATACACAGAGGACACCCTGAACATATGGAGGGCTCCAAAAAAGAGGATCATTCTACAAAGACGGGCAAAGTAGTTTGGGTCCAAAATAGGGATTACACACACACTAACAGTAATGATATTTTACAAGAGATTGCATTTCATACACAACTATATAGCTTTAAAGAAACACTTATAGAGACCATGGACTCTATCACCTCCTTAACACTAGTGCTCACATAAATGAAGGTTAGCGCTAGGTTAAAAGAGGTGATGCGCATCGGGATGTGATACGAGCGTAACGCTAACGGGTTGAAAAATCCATTAGTGCATCGGTATTAGCGCTTTTTAGTGGCAGCTTACTGTACTTTGCGCTCCCTATACTTAACCTGGAGAGCACAAAGTGTAAGCAGAGAGTAATTAGTGTTAGGATCACAAAGCTAATTACTCACCCCTGCAGCTAACGGACAAGTTGGCACCAGCTCAAACTGGTGCTAAGTGATTGTGCTTCTGCAGAATCGGCTATCACCAGCTGAACCCCCCCCCCCAAAAAAAATCAGATACTCACAGCGAGAACGATGGCCCGATCCGCCATCTTCTGGCCACCGGGACCAGAATGAGACTTGGGACAAATAGTCCCCAGTCTCCCTCCACGATCTCTCCGTGGCCATGAACGATCTCGCGAGAGTGAGATCACATGGCCTGGATCAACTCACCCCTTGAGCTCCCCAGCAGGCTGTAGGCCTTTAAGGCGTGGCTGTCTGTAAAGGCCTAGAGCTGCTGGGGAGCCCCAGGGTGAGTTGTTCCTGTAAATGCAGATTCGGTCAAGTTAGATAGGACCTGTCAACGTCATTGCTTAAGCTTGTGACAAACGCCAAACTAGGATAATACTTTGTGAACTGAATCCCCATCATTTATTCCCTCAGTCAGGTTTTAGGAACATTTTTAAAACTGTGCTTTTTTGCCACAGAAAATGATGGAAGAAGGTGGTCATTGATATGGAGTGCTCTTTCCTGGTGTATATTATATATATATATGTATATATCTTTTTTATCAACAGTAGATGGGGAACTAAGAACTGAGCACGATGTCAGTTAACATGGACTACCATACAATTTGAAAGAGTGATATATATACTGTGAGCTGGGAAACAGGTAGCGGGTGCAATTGCTCTCTGGGGTGAGCACTCTTGAAAGGTTCAGAGACCAGACCAGTGACTTTTCTTCAAACGGGGGTACAGTTATTGCAGCAACCCACAGGTTATACACCACGCTGTATATTGCTCAAAATAAACAGTTCAAAAGCAAAGAAAATTCCTAGCCGTGTCCCGGCACTAACTAAACATACAATAGCCCTGACTAACAACCTGTGCAAACCTAGTGTTTGTCAGGCTTCAGCAAACTAGCATAACCAACCTCGTGCTCCAGCAGATAGAGACCGTCTGCTCCCCAGACTCCAGAGCGATGTCTGTTTGCCTCACCTGCACTAAATTGCCACTGAGGCAAAGTGCAAAACCAGGTGCTTAGAGGTTCCGGAAGGTGTAAGAGAGAAATCTGGGTGACACATAAACCCCGGACAGGACCTTTCCTTGCTCTCTACATGATGCCCTGTTACATACCCTCCCCCCTTGTTTCAACCCCCTGGGTGGAACACTGTCAGCTACACAAGCGTAGACTCTGGACAGAGCATCTACATTGGCCATTTTTTTATCCAGGCGATGCTTCACAGTGAAGCTGTAGTCCTGCAATGCCAGAAACCAACGGTTCACACGTCTATTGGTCTCCTTTTTTAGAGCCATCCATTTGAGGGGAGCATGGTCAGTCACCAGATCAAACTGGCGCCCTAATAAATAATATATCTTAAGGCATCCAATGCCCATTTAATAGCCAAACCCTCCTTCTCAATCACTGCATATTTCTGTTCATGATCGTTTAGTTTTCTGCTTAAGTACACTACAGGGTGTTCCTCACCATTATGTACCTGTGACAAAACTGCCCCTAGACCAACATCAGATGCATCAGTTTGGACTACAAAGTCCTTGGAAAAATCAGGGGAGTAGAGGATTGGCTGTGCACAAAGAGCCCTCTCCAGGACCTGGAAAGATTCCTCAGCTTCTAGGGACCATTTGACCATTAAATTCTTCCCTTTGGTAAGGTCTGTCAACGGGGCTGCAAGAGTTGCAAATTTGGGATAAACCTCCTGTAGTATCCCGTTATCCCAAGGAAAGCTCTGACTTGTTTTTTACTGGTGGGACGTGGCCACTCCTGAATGGCTTCTACTTTGTTTAGCTGGGGTTTTATGACTCCACGCCCAATCGTGTAACTTAAATATTTGGCTTCCTCTAACCCCAGGGCACATTTTTTTGGATTAGCAGTGATACCTGCTCTATGGAGAGTTTCCAAGACAGCTTGGACTCGAGGCAAATGAGATTCCCAGTCAGTGCTATGTACTACGATGTTATCCAAGTATGCTGCAGCATACTGTTGGTGGGGTCTCAAAAGTTTGTCCATAGCTCTCTGAAATGTAGCAGGTGCATTTTGTAATCCAAAAGGCATCTTTTTATATTGAAATGAACCCTCAGGGGTTACGAAGGCCGTCTTCTCCTTGGCACCTTCTGTCAGGGGAATCTGCCAATATCCTTTGGTCAAGTCCAAAGTTGTCAAATAACGAGCTGTGCCCAGTCGGTCTATAAGTTCGTCTACCCGGGGCATAGGATAAGTGTCAAACTTGGTCACTGAATTGAGCTTCCTAAAATCATTGCAAAACCTCCAACTCCCATCTGGCTTTGGGACTAGGACAATGGGACTGGACCAGTCACTACTGGACTCTTCAATGATGTCTAGCTCAAACATTTTCTTCACCTCCCTACTGATGTCTTTCCTCCTTGCCTCAGGAATACGGTAAGGTTTAAGTTTAACCCGTGCCCCTGGTTCAGTAACAATGTCATGTTGTGTTACCGACGTCTGACCAGGCAGCTCTGAAAATTTTTCTCGTTTTTTTATTAAAAACTCTGACTTCCTGCTTTTGTGACTTAGACAGCGACTCAGGAATTTTTACTTCAGGGACCTGAGGGTGTTCAGTATCCAGCTGGTGGGTTATTGGGATGAACCCAGCAGCTAGCGATACTCTATCTTTCCAGGGCTTTAGCAAGTTCACATGGTATATTTGCTCTGGTTTTCTTTTCCCCGGTTGGTGAATTTTATAATTTACTTCCCCAACTCTTTCTATCACTTCAAAGGGACCCTGCCACTTGAGCAAGGAACTTGCTCTCAACTGTGGGAACTAAAACCAGCACCCTGTCGCCAGGTGAGAAAATGCGGACACGAGCATCCCTGTTATATATTCTCTGCTGAGCTGCCTGCGATTGAGCTAAATGCTCTTTTACAATTGGCATTACTACTGTAAGTCTGTCCTGCATCTGCGAAATATGCTCAATAATGCTTTTGTGGGGTGTCTTCTCCCCCTCCCAGGTCTCTTTGGCTATGTCCAGAAGTCCCCGAGGGTGTCTCCCATAGAGTAATTCAAATGGGGAGTACCCTGTAGAGGACTGAGGAACTTCTCTGATGGCAAACATTAGATATGGAAGCAAATAGTCCCAGTTTTTCCCATCCTTGTCAACAACCTTTTTCAGCATGCTTTTTAAGGTTTTATTAAATCGCTCTACTAGTCCATTGGTTTGAGGATGGTATACCGAGGTTCGCAAATGCGTCACCTTAAACAACTTGCACAATTCTTTTGTCACTCGTGACATAAATGGGGTACCTTGGTCCTTAGGGATCCCGACCCGGCTAAACACCTGTAATATCTCCTTAGCTATATTCTTGGCTGATGTCTGGCGTAGGGGAATTGCTTCAGGGTAACGGGTAGCGTAATCCATAATGACCAGGATATACTGATGCCCTCGGGCAGACTTCGGAAGCGGGCCCACAAGGTCCATAGCAATTCTCTCAAATGGCACCTCGATTATTGGCAAGGGTACTAAGGGACTCTGAAAATTAGGTAGGGGTGCAGACATTTGACAAACCGGACAAGATTTGCAATAGTTTTCAATATCTTTTTGTACCCCAGGCCAGTAAAACCTCTGTAAAACCCTTTCAGTGGTTTTCTCAGTACCTAAATGACCCCCCAATAAGTGTCCATGGGCAAGCTCCAATACCACCTTTTTGTACGGTTTGGGGACCACTAATTGCTCAATAGTTTCATTGTTCTTTTTATACACACGATATAGCATGTCATCATTACTAATGAAGTAAGGAAAAGAGAGCCGGTTCCCCATTGATCATAACATTTTCCCAGGCCCTCACAAGAGTAGGATCCTTCCTCTGCTCACTACCAAAGTTCTCTCTATGAGTGTTAAGATCTGCAAACTCTAGAGTAGCTTCAGTTTCAACAGAGGGCGGTCTATCCTCATTGGCTATAGGGCCTTCAGACTCTTCCAATTCTCCTGCCAAAACAGAGAAGGGAAAGTCTGGGGACCCCCAAGAGGGATCCTCTGAATACAACTGCTCTGCAGCATCCATGTATTCAGATTCAGTCTCTGGTTTAGAAACTGTGGCACAGTCTGGGTGTTCCCAGAGTTCCCAAAATTCAGGAAAGTCTCTCCCTATAATTACATCATGCACCAAATGAGGCACAACCCCAACCAAGTGCCTCAGATCACCCTGTGCGGTTCCAAACTTCACAGCTACTATAGGATACTCCCGAGTATCACCATGTACACACACTACAGCAACCTTTTTAGCCCGGAAGTTCACAGAGCCTATCAATTCAGCCTTAATAAGGGTTACTAAACTTCCAGAGTCCAGCAAAGCTGTAACATGCTTATCATTCACAGTTATTGCACACGTGTTTTCCCTTTACTGGCACCGCTGTGCATGAAACAGTGGAAAACAAAGACTGCCGTCTTTCCTTGAAAGACAAGTCACACTGCATAGGCTCATCAGTTAATGGACAGTTCGCAGCTAAATACCCAAGTTCCTGGCACCGAAAACATCTTACATTCCTCAGGTTAGGTCTGCTGACGGGCACTGGTGTTCCCGCTTTGGAATGCCAACCTCCCCGGTTTAAATCAGCAGTTTTTCCATCTGCCTCCTTGCCACGCTCACCACCCACTTTCCCTGGAACAGTCTTACCGATTGCCGAGGGAGGCCTTGGTTTTGGGCGGAAAGTCCATGGGCTCACTGGGGAGGCGTTCAAATCCTCAGCTGCAAAGTACCTCTCAACAATCTCCACAAGCGGATCCACCGACTTGGGGTCCCCTTGGGTTACCCACTTTTGCAAGACGATCGATAAGGATCTTAGGAAGCGATCCATGACTACCCGCTCAATAATCTGTGGCCCCGAGAGGGACTCCGGTTGCAGCCATTTTCGGACCAGGTGGATGAGGTCAAACATCTGTGACCGCGGTGACTTCCCAGCTTGGTAGGACCAGTTGTTAACACGCTGTGCTCGCACTGCCAAAGTAACAACTCGCCGTGCTGGTATCTCCAGCTTGACCTTGTCATAATCCATGGCATCCACAGACTCCAAATCATAATATGCTTTCTGTGATTCACTGGTAAGCAAGGGCGCCAGCAATCCTGCCCACCGTGTCTTAGGCCATGCTTCCCTCTCAGCGGTTCTTTCAAATGTTAACAGAAAGGCCTCTGGATCATCCTCTGCTGTCATCTTGGAAAGGAAGCGACTGACATGGATGGGTGAGGAGTTGTCAGAAGAATCTGCAGCTTGCAGGGGAGACCTCTGTGCCAGAGTCTGTACCACCTCCGTCAGAGTCTTGCGATCGCCTTCAGCAGCAACTGCAAGCTTTTCAAATAACATTTGTGCCTGTTCCTGTACAACACTGATCTGCTGCTGCGATCTGCAAACTGCTGTAAGTCCTACACCGTTCACCTGAGTTGGATGTACATACCCTCAAATTAAAGCTGCCAGTCTGCAGTTAAAGCACATTGTGTTTGTTTCATTCCAACTCCATTGTGGTGGTGTATAGAGCCAAAGATGATAGAATTGTGTCCATGTCCCAATATTTCTGGACCTGACTGTATATATAGTTAAGATATATATCTATATTCTTATAAATATATATATCCAGACTTGTATTACACACACATTTTGGCAACTAATTGCCCCCCCCCCCCATTTGGCTGATCCTCCAGAAGAAATGTTGAACCCGATAGAGCAGAGAATAATATATATATTCTCTGCTCTGTTGGATTCAACATTTCTTCTGGAGGATCAGCCAAATTGGGGGGGGGGGCGCATTTAGTTGAGATTGTCCACATGCCACCCTCCCATGTGCGTATGTGTATATATTGTCTGAGGTCTGTGGGTGGGTGTATATATATATATATATATATATCTGCTTGTTGATATATATGTCGGATATAATCTCTGCAAGTGAATACAACACGTTTATATATATTGGATTTATCAGCCAAGCCTCCAATATGTCTATACTGGATTTACCGGACCTACCTCGGCAGTTGTCTCCAATATATCAGGGATTATTATTTCATAAGAAACTTATACGAGACACAAATATCAATCGTTTATATCTCTTAGAAATTATCCTGAATTCTTTAAATTGTCTGTGTTTTGCTTTAAAAAATACAATAATCAATAATCGGATAAAAACATATATATATTTATTACGTATACAAAAAAGTTTCAAATCTCATATCATAAACAACAATTTATAAACCACAATCCAGCATATAAAAACTAGCTTCACAATATATGTATCTCCGGTTAGTAACTGCATATATGATTAATATCATTTACCTTATCAGTTAGTAACTAATACACAAATGGTTAACCCCTTAAGGACCTCTGACGTACCCTGTACGTCCTGTACTCGGGTCTCCCTTAGACCCGCGGACGTACAGGGTACGTCAGCGGCGCCTAATCCCCCTCCCGCCCGATACTCACCTCCCTCGCCGGATCCCACAGCGATCTGGCAGGGAGGAAGCCTGCCTATGTGATTTACATGGGCAGGCGAGGCTGATGACGTCACCACGCTGCGTGGTGACGTCATCAGCAGGCGTCCCCATGCTTTTCAATGGAGGGGAGGGGGGCTCCTTCGGAGCCCTCTATCTCCCCAACCATTGAAGCTAGGGAGATGCCGTTTGCACCACTGGAGAGGGGAGAGCCTCCCCTTTCCAGCGGTGTATGGCATTAACCATTTCGCCGCCGGATCACGTTGCGGCGCCAATTGGCGCCAAAACGCGATTCAAACCTGGAGGGGGGCTGACATCTTGGATGTCAGCCAAGCCTCCAGGTCCCCCCCCACCCACTGACAACCTCACCATATGTGTGAGGATGTCAGTGGGCCAGTTAACCCTCTAGCTGCCATGTAGAGATAAGGGGATCCTAAGGATCCCTTTATCTCCCGATCCATGGCAGCTAGATGGTCATATTTGCCATCATTTGAAAGGCCTGATTATGGCCTTTCAAATGATACCAAACATGACCAGGTTTGGTTTTAAATAAAAATAAAAAATTAAATAAAATAAAAAAATGTTTTTTTTTAAAAGTTTTTTTTGTCTGGGGGGGGTTTAATTAAATAGGACCTAGGCTGTCATCTAAAAATAAATAGCACAAAATGGTCAGAATGAGCGCAGCGCACATAGGTGAACTGTCTCAGCAGTGAAGGGGTTAAAAAGCAAACGCATGTAAAAATTTGGTATTTCTAGTCTCGGGACAAAATTTTAAACCTATTTAACTGGGGTCGTTTTGGGTGGTTGTAGATTTTGGGGATTAAATTACAAAAAAGTGTGTTTTTACCATTTTTTTCCTCATATTTCATATTTTTTTTATAGTAAATTATTCGATATGATGGAAATAATGGTATTTCTAGAAAGTCCATTTAATGGCGGGAAAAAGGGTGTATAATATGTGTCGGTTGAATAAACGAGTAAGAGGAAAATTTGACCTAAACACTAACAGCGCAGAAACGTAAAAACAGCAGCGGTCACTAAAAGACGGATTTGTGTAAAACCGCCTGGTCACTAAGGGGTTAATAAACATTTCTGCTTAATACAACATGCATTTCCCAGCAAACAATGTTTAACCAGCCAGCTCTTATAGATATATATATATCTCTATGCTACATGGATCAACAGAAGATGAGCTAATTTAATGATAAGTAATAAAAACTTATTTAGTGAATCCTCCCCTAATCGAGAATTAAACTTCTAATCTTTTGCTTTTTATTTTGTAGTTATATAATTCCTTGCTCATTAATTTTAATCACAGTAATTTCCAAATTCAATATATATATTGGTATCAATCTTGCAACATTTCTTTAGGAATAAATCCTTATATCCACTTCTTCATATTTCTATCTGCAGAATAGAATTACTTAGAATTTGGATTTTAACCATATCCGAGAAGTCTCAGTCTACGTTGCAAAAATCTCTACAAATATATTTTTACATTAATTCCTTATTTCATACATTACCTGTCCAATTTGGATGTTGATAAATCTGCCTTGGAATTCCTGATGTAGTAATTTTTTTGGAATGTGTGAAGATTATCGATCTCAGATAATCATTGCATGTGAGTTAGAGAGTTGGTGAGAATATTGATTGCCTCATGTATAATGAACGTCTGAGTGCATGGCGATGTGAGTCTCTCTCTGCTGAAATCTCTGACTGAGTTACAAAAAGCCTGGCCGCTTATTATAGCCAATTTGACGTCACGGTTCATTATTTTTACTATCCTCTAGAGGACAGTATTGCACTTCTTATATTAATTCCAATTAATTCCACCATTTCTTTTTAATAGTCTTATCTCGGGTCAAAAGGTCAGACTAACTTAACAAAGAGCCTTGTCTTTTAACTACTAGACTGTCTCTGTCATCTGATTTATAGCTCTCCTCCCTTTTGGTTGCTTAGAGCCTTATCAGCTAAATTCTTTCCTGGTTAACTCACAGAATCTATTCTTTAGTCATTTTTATTATTTACCAATTATATACTATATTTTGGAGTATATTTCCTACACTGTAAATATAATAAAATATACCTTGATTATAAACATATATTTTGTGAATATAATTCTATATTACAGAATATTTTCTCTTATTCCTATACCCAAAAGACAAAATCTCTTTTGTTTTAGAACTTCAGACAAACCAATAAATTTACTTATGACATGTCTTAGCATTATCTCACATTCATTCTAGGTTCCTTCATGTCTGGGACTTCTTAAAAAAAAACTTCACCCAGAAATGAACTCTGTATAAAAAAAAATCTCGTTCATTTCTAAACCTAGAGAAAATAGAAAGAAAAACTGTCTTTCAAACAAAATGGCTACAGCGTCCATTTTAAATTCTTTTTGTCTCTAATATACCCGACATACGTATATATAGGTCTGCGTGTTGATATATACGTATATGTCTGTGTTTGGTATCAATGCATCCCTACTCTAAAACACGGCGCTCCATGTCCCTATAATATATATGATCAGGGGTTACCTTTTTTTATATTTTTATATTATTCCTATTAAATTAACAGTAATTTTTTATGTATTTTATTCAGTAGAAACTTTTTTGCCTATATAACATGTGCTTTGTGAAAATAAAAACGGTTTTGTGTGTACATTTTAATTTAGTGGATTCCTGTCCAGTGCGGTGAGAAGCAAATGTAATGCAGTGTAGACACGCTGCGAGGCGGAGCGGAGTGAAGTCAAGCCTGCAAAATGTTTGCTTTTCTTCGCTACGCTGTGCGTCGCTACACGCTCAGTGTGTCTCAGCCTTTATTCCCGCATCGCTAGCTTACCGAATCAGTTTGTATAGTTGTTACTGACCCTGCTTGTTCTGAGGACCCGATCTGTTGCCGACTATGCCTGCCATTTGACTATTCTCTTTGTGTATTCCCTGCCTGTTCGGTTTGCTTCCTGTTGCTACTGGTGTGCACTGATCTCACCATATACAGTAGCGCAGTACAAGTGCCTAAGCATTGCTGACCCGGTTTTGTTATAGCTGCTGATGTAACTGAATAGATCGGGGATCTGTTCTGCATTACCAAAACCTCCACCACTGCACTCTTCCACAATACCACAGAGGGGTTACGGTGTGAAGGCACTTGTTGCCACCAAAGGCACAATATTTGGGTGCACTGATGCCTATACCAGATTCATATCATTTTAATATTGGACCGCAGGGTCCAACCCTGCACTCTTCCACAATACCACAGAGGGGTTACATACGGTGTGAAGGCACTTGCTGCCACCAAAGGCACAATATTTGGGCGCACTGCCACTGACGTCTATACCAGATTCATATCATTTTAATATTGGACCGCAGGGTCCTCCACTGCACTCTTCCACAATACCACAGAGGGCTTACGGTGTGAAGGCACTTGCTGCCACCAAAGGCAAAATATTTGGGTGCACTGACACCTGTACCAGATTCATATCATTTTAATAATTGACCGCAGGGTCCAACCCTGCACTCTTCCACAATACCACAGAGGGGTTACGGTGTGACGACACTGTTGCTGACACTAAAGGCCCAATTTTAAAGCACCTATTGTTACTTTCATCCAAAGCCTGCATAAGTTTCACCATAATTTAGCCCAAAAAAATCACTAAACTTGCTCTGCATGTCCTAAAACATCTCCTCTTTTCATACAGGCTGCCGCCCCAAGGAGTTGTTTATGAATAGATTAAAGGAAAACCATTTACCATCATTTGAAATGTCATTTTCTTTTTTTTAAATGTTTCTATACATCCTAGAAATCCGCCACTTCACGGGCAGGTTATGGGGACCTCCTAGGCACGATATTTTAAGGAATTTTTCGTTTTTATTTTTAACCCTTATTTCATGGAAAACTCACTGTCCCTTTAAAAACGTTTTTTTTAAAACTTTTTGTCCTTGTTTCCTGTCCCCCAGGGCACTACCCGGACCCCCATACACCTTTTATGGCAAATATCTAGCATATATGCCCTCTTGGTGGGCATTCTAAAAATCGAACGTTCGGGTCCCATTGACTTACATTGAGTTCAGATCGTGTTCGAGTTCGAACTCTTGAAATTGTTCGAGTTCGAATCAAACACGGGGGCGTTTGGCGCATCCCTAGTGTGAGGACACGCTGCGACACCAGCGCCAAGCTGCAACGGAAAACCAACACACAAATACCAGAAACTACACCACCCCACTACTACTACTGAACGCTGGAGAAATGATTACAGACTTATCCTTTGCAACTGTATCCAGCCCCCCTCACGTGTTAAAGGGCCAGCACCACCATTAAATGCAATTTCCTTATTGTGTTTGTTCGATGCTGCTGATATTTTACATGCGTTTGTTTTTCTCTTGTATGTTTAGAAAATATTTTCCCTCTATATGTGTCACTGGGTGCATCCATTGTGTGATATTTTCCTCATTTGTCACTGGGCGCATCCATTGTGTGATATTTTCCTCTGTGTCACTGGGAGCATCCATTGTGTGATATTTTTCTCTATAGGCTATAGGCGTCACTGGGCACATCCATTGTGTGATATTTTCTTCTATATGTGTCACTGGGTGCATCCATTGTGTGATATTTTCCTCTATAGGCGTCACTGGGTGCATCCATTGTGTGATATTTTGTATCTTTCCATCACTCACTCCTCACAGTGTGGATTTGCCATAGAATGGAGTGAATGGGTCAGAAAGTCCAGGAAAACCGACTCATAAGGATTGTGCATGTGGGATTTACGTAAATGACATCACCAAGCGCTGGTAGCCCACTCTCAGATCTCATTCAGCAGCCATCTCCTAGCCTGAAGAGCACAATAGATCCCATGCAGCCTTGTTAAAATATTTCCTCTTCACTGCAGCTTTATTCTATGCCACAGCTGCAATGTGGGACTTGCCATAAGATTTTGGTAAATGATGCATCATGGGAAAAATCCAGAAAATGGTAACAGAAGATTTAAAAAAATAATAAAAAATTATTTTTCCAAGAAAAAAATTCAAAAGAAAAAAAAAACCAGCGACGGCATGTGTTTATTTTCTAATGTCTTATGGGTTTTAGTTTTTTTTTTTGTAATGCACACATAACCCAGCTACAGCTCATGTTAGTGCTATTGTGCCTTTAAGACACGGGGTCGTTTCAGGTAAAGCCCAGAGAATCGTTTCAAGCCGAGAAGCCGCCGGGCAGGGATAGCGAAAATGATAAACGTTTCGTGACAGAACGTGTCGGAGATTCCAGGACTTTCCAGATTAAGAGGAGGAAAATTCCTTTATATCGTTATGATTAGGGATGAGCCGAACACCCCCCGAGTTCGGTTCGGGCCCGACCCCGAACTTCCTTATGTTCGGGTCCGAACCCGAACCCGAACTCGAACTCCATGCAAGTCAATGGGGCTGAAAGTTCGGTTTTTAGAGTGCCCTCCAAGAGGGCATATATGCTAGATATTTGCCATAAAAGGTATATGGGGGTCCGGGTAGTGCCCTGGGGGACAGGAAACAAGGACAAAAAGTTTTTAAAAAAAAACGTTTTTAAAGGGACAGTGAGTTTTCCATGAAATAAGGGTTAAAAATAAAAACAAAAAATTCCTTCAAATATCGTGCCTAGGAGGTCCCCATAATCTGCCCGTGAAGTGGCGGATTTCTAGGATGTATAGAAACACTTAAAAACAAAAAAATGACGTTTCAAATGATGGTAAATGCTTTTCCTTTAATCTATCCATAAACAACTGCTTGGGGCGGCAGTCTGTATGAAAAGAGGAGGCATTTTCGTACACGCAGAAAAAGTTTACTGATTTTTTGGGCTAAATTATTGTGAAACTTATGCAGGCTTTGGATGAAAGTAACAATAGGTGCTTCAAAATTGGTCCTTTAGCATCCCCAACAGTGCCGTCACACCGTAACCCCTCTGAGGATATGAATCTGATACAGGCGTCAGTGGCAGTGCACCCAAATATTGTGCTTTTGGTGCCAGGCCTGCAAGTACTATCATACAGTAACCCCTCTGTAGTATTGTGGAAGAATGCAGGGGTGAACCTTGCGGTCCTATATTAAAAAGATATGCATCTGGTTAAGGCGTCAGTGCACCCAGATATTGTGCCTTTGGTGCCAGGCCAGCAAGTATCATCATACAGTAACCCCCCTGTGGTATTGTGGAAGAATGCAGGGGTGGACCATGTGGTCCTATATTGAAAAGATATGATTCTGGTCAAGGCGTCAGTGCCCCAGATATTGTGCCTTTGGTGCCAGGCCAGCAAGTATCATCATACAGTAACCCCTCTGTGGTATTGTGGAAGAATGCAGGGGTGGACCATGTGGTCCTATATTGAAAAGATATGATTCTGGTCAGGGCGTCAGTGCACCCAGATATTGTGCCTTTGGTGTCAGGCCAGCAAGTATCATCATACAGTAACCCCTCTGTGGTATTGTGGAAGAATGCAGGGGTGAACCTTGTGGTCCTATATTGAAAAGTTTTTTATCTGGTAATGGGCGTCAGTGCACCCAGATATTGTGCTTTTGGTGCCAGGCCTGCAAGTGCCATCATAATACAGTAACCCCTCTGTGGTATTGTGGAAGAGTGCAGGGTTGGACTCTGCGGTTCAAAAAATTAAAATGATATAAATTTGGCACAGGCGTCAGTGCAGCCAAATATTGTGCCTTTCATGGCAGCAAGTGCCTTCACACTGTAACCCTTTTGTGGTATTGTGGAAGAGTTCAGTGCTGGAGGTTTTGTGAATGCAGAAGAGGACATCCCCGATCTATTCCATTACTTCAGCATCAGGGGATTGATAGCTGCTGATCCAGGACTGATTCATTTTTATAAATGTCAGCCGGTCTACAGAGTCGGTGGACAGACACACTCTTTTGTCTGTGACAAAACCTCCAGCGGCACTGAACGTCCTTTCGGAAAGCACGCTAGATAAAGGGCAACCTAGTAGCTGCATAGCATATTGGCTAAGTTCTGGCCAGTGATCCAATCTCAACACCCAGTAAGCCAGTGGATCATCTGCTGGAAAGGTATCCAGGTCTGCCCTTGCCCCTAGGTAGTCCTGCACCATATGGTGAAGACGCTGGCAATGGGTGCCTACATTTGACGTCCCTGGGCGTCAAGGACTAAAAATTTTTAAAAATGCATCAGTCAAGCGGCCCTGGCCTTCACCACTATTCCTCTGATCATCTGCAGCCTCAGAAGCACGTGTGTCAGCACTTGGTAATCTACCAGTGCCTGGAAAGGTGTTACACAAGTGTCGCTTTAGAGCGTCCTCAAGTTTTTTCATCCTGTGCTCCCTCTGTGCGGGCAGGATGAGCTCTGCAACTTTACCCTTGTATCGTGGATCAAGAAGGGTTGCCAACCAGTAATGATCCCTCTCCTTGATAGCACGAATCCTGGGGTCCTTTAGCAGGCTTTGCATCATTAGGGAGCCCGTGCAGCGTAGGTTGGAGGTGGCATTAGCTTCCGAGTCTTCCTGGTCAATGAGGATGACCGTATCGTGCACTTCCTCCTCCCAGCCACACACTAGCCCTTGTGTTTCTGGGCACACAAAACCCTCCTTGAGGAATCCCCACCTTCAATGCCCCACTACTTAAATATTCTGCCTCCTCCTCCTCCTCATCCTCCTCCTGTCTGATCTGAGTAGGACCCGCTGGAATGCTGTCTGCGGAAAGACTGGGGCCTTGAGAGCTAGGGAAGGCCTCCTCTTCCTCCCGCTCCTCTGCCTCTAGAGCCACATCTATAATTCCCCGCAGAGTGTGCTCCAGCAGGAACACTAAAGGAATTGTGTCACTGATGCATGCACTGTCCCTGCTCACCATCTTCGTTGCCTCCTCAAATGGTGACAGTACAGTGCATGCATCCTTGATCATCAGCCACTGCGGGGAGGGGGGAAACCAAGTTGACCTGAACCTGTCCTTGTGCCATACTCACACAGGTACTCGTTGATGGCCCTCTGCTGCTTGTGCAGACGCTGCAGCATTGCTAATGTCGAGTTCCACCTGGTGGGCATGTCACAGATCAGACAGTTTGTGGGAAGGTGGAATTCTCTTTGAATCTCTGCCAGGCGAACGCTTGCTGGGAATGACCGTCTGAAGTGGCTGCAGACTTTTCTGGCCTGGATGAGAAGCTCTGGCAGCCCTGGGTACTTGGATAGGAAACGCTGTACCACTAGATTTAGGACGTGTGCTAGGCATGGTACATGCGTCAATTTACCCTTGCGTAGGGCGGAGAGAAGGTTGCTGCCATTATCGCAGACGATCATTCCCAGCTGAAGCTGGCGTGGTGTTAACCATCTCTGCACCTGCCCCTGCAGAGCTGACAGAATTTCTGGCCCGGTGTGGCTCCTGTCCCCTAAACAGACCAGCTCAAGCACAGTATGGCATCTTTTTGCTTGAGCCATTGCGTAGACCCTGTCAGGCGTCGGTTTAACTGCCACTTCGCCAGAGCCAGAGAAGGAGGAGGAGGAGGAGGAGGAGGAAGAGGGAGAGGTGGTGGTGGTGGAGCAGACAGACCTCATACAAGCAGCTTTCTGGAGGCGTGGTGGATGAACAAGCTCCAGCACAGAGCCCCATCTTGGATCCCTCCCAGCTGCAATCAGAGTTACCCAGTGTGCCGTGAAGGAAATGTAACGACCCTGTCCATGCTTGCTGGACAACGTGTCTAAAGTCACATGCACCTTGTTGCTGACTGCCTTTCCCAATGACTGGATAACATTGTCTTCCACGTGCTGGTATAGTGCTGGAATGGCCTTCTGTGAAAAGAACTGGCGTTTTGGAACATGCCACTGTGGTACAGCACTTTCAGCAAATTCACGGGAAGGGAGCAGAGTCCACCAGAGGATGCACCACGTCCACCACGACCAGAGGCACAGCCTCCCGACACAGGGGCTGCTTGCCCCCTTATCTGTGTCTGGGAGTGTCTGCCTGTCCTTTTTGTTCTTTCAGACATGGTGAGTGATATATAGATTAATATATACAGAACTCTGATTCAACTCTGGTATAAAGATTAAAGATTTAAAGAACTCTGGTATAACTCAGTGAGACACCCTGATAGCTGGCAGCCAGTGACAAGACACAGATTACAAGTCTCAGACACCTCCTATAAATCAGTGAGACCCCTTGATGGGTGGCAGTGAAACCTCCTATAAATCAGTGAGACCCCTTGATGGGTGGCAGCCAGTGAGAACACACGGATTATAACAATTCCCAAATGTTTTGTAGAAATTAGTGAGCCCCAAAATACTGCGTGGTACTGGCTGTGTGACAAGACACAGATCACCTCAATTCACAAATGTTTTGTAGAAATTAGTGACACCCAAAATACTGCGTGGTACTGGCTGTGTGACAAGAGACAGATCACCTCAATTCACAAATGTTTTCGAGAAATTTGTAAACCCCAAAAAAACTTGCTGGCACAGTGACAAGACACACATCACCTAAATTCCCTGATATTTGGTAGAAATGAGACCCCCCCAGACCCCCCCAGTAGTGTGGCAGACCGACAGTAACAACACACAACTATCTCCTCTGAAATCTCCTCTCAAATGCGTGCAGAAGCGCTGCGTGGAAACGTTATATAGTGTGCTGGGGGACTTAGCTCTGTGAGCCCATGATTGGGCAAAATTTGCCCAATCGGGACTCTGAGCCGTGATTGGCACAGTGTTGAACCTGTCTGGCACCAGACCCGTGTTCAGGTGCAAGGCTGTAGCCAATTACGAGCTTCAGGCCAGTGGGAAAATGCTTTGTGGTCCATTGTGATGCATTGTGGTCGAACATGCGGCGAACACCCGGAAATGTTCGGAGTTCGTGATCTAATCGAACAGGCTAAGTTCGGGTCGAACTCCGAACCGTCCGGACCGAACAGCTCATCCCTAGTTATGATCAGCTGAAACCGAGTGACACCAGCCGCAAAGAACGGTCACAAGTCAAATCACGCTGACATAGTCCTCAGCGCAGTACAGCAGGTGCTATGAATCAAGGCAAGATGTTGCAGCATGAGGAGGAGAGGACCGGCTCTCCGAGGAGCCGACACATGTTAGAACTCAGGGGGTTAATTGATCGTGCGAGTACATAAAACACGAGCCAAGCAGCACCTGAGGCTGAGGATTCTCCAGCACAAACACGTCCTAATGAACGAGCGCCGATATCTGCCCGTGTATGACAGCTCCATTAATCTCACACAACGACACGATTCGACACGTCGCTAATGCAAGACGTACATACATCACTGACAGGAGCAGGAACCCTTCACGTCTATAAGTAATGTCACGGTACAGAGACACTCAGGATGCACACCACCGGTATATCCATAACGTAAAGCTGGGTGAACCAGACGCCCAACACTGTGACACGTCTGATCGCTGTATCTGGGGTTACCGCACGTTTCCCTTCGATACTCAAGGGTTCATGCGCCGGCACATCACGATGCCCGGCTTATTACCGTGTCACAAAACGTACTGGGTTTTTACGGTCTTAAAGCAACACATTGGAACAAATGTAATATCCAAAGAGGAAAAAACACAGACGCGTCAGCGTGCGCTCCCAAACACAGGCATGTCAGCGTGCACTCCCAAACACAGGCATGTCAGCGCGCACTCCCAAACACAGGCATGTCAGGGCGCGCTGCCAGAGACACGACAGCGTGAGCTCCCAAACACAGATATGACAGCGTGAGCTCCATGCTTTTCCGCACGTATTTATAGCACAAAACAAAGGTAATGTCCAGGGGCCGACTGACGACCGGTGAGGGGCCGACAGGCGATTTAATTTCCACACACACACACACACACTGCACTTTAATAAAGAACTGTGCCATAAAAAAAGGTCTCTTTGAGTAAAGTGATTCTTATATCAGACAAAGGCAGAGCTTAATAAAAGGAATATTTTACTATATGAGTAAAATGGTCACATTGTATATACAGGATAAAAAGAACTGCTGGGTCAATATACACAACACCAGGGAGGAGGGGGGGGTAATCCCCTAGTGCCGTCTGGCAAGTTGTTTCTTTACAGCACGAGCAGGCCGCGCTGGACAGGGACGGTCTTTGATCCTGAAAATCCTTTTTTACAGTATATTTTTTCCCGGAAACAGGATTTCCCCCTGTCAGACAGGAGTTTCCCCAAGGAGGAGATACGTGGGTCCATCTGTAACTCTTTCACCGCCAGCTACTGCAGAGACACGGAAGGAAAAAATCAATACACACTGGGAAAAAAAAAAAGTACAGAGACACAGCAAGATAAAGCAGGGAGAGTGCAAGAAAATGTGCAGAGAACGCAGAGAATATAATAAATCAACGATCGGTACCTCCTACTGGAGCCACCACTACAGACGAGATAACTGTTAACAGGAGAATTGTGATCGAACACTTAGATTTGCTGGAACGACCTCCAGAAAGGAGGAGAAATATCCGTTAAAATGTAACTTTTATTATAACAAACATCCAAACGGATGAAAAACGGGTATGTTCAATATGTGGGGGGGGTCCACTAGTAACGCTCGCTGCACTAGCATTAACGTTTAATTGCACGCAGGGAACCTGCTGCTTGGCTGGTTTACACTTCTCGCAGTTCCAGTTATACAGTGCGCGCTATGTGTATCCCCTTTTTTGTCTGATTCCATGAGGACAAGACCCACATCCCACGGAATAAGGAAAGAAAATCAGAGACCTGGTTTGTCCTCCACGAGCAGTAACACCAGTACAGACTTCAGCCACCCGGTGGCAGCAGAACATTGAATATCTCTCCACCTAACACGTTATCTGAACTCATACTAAGAAGGATTGTATTACTTTCAGGTTGTACCCAGAGGACGGTATATGCCTTTACCCTTAGTAATCAACCTTTTCATATATTATATTATATATTATGTATCAATTCATAATGTGTAAGTGTGATTTTTACAATCACCTTTAAGTCACTTATGTTTCTAAGTACATCCTGTTTGTTCAAAGTGTCAAGACAACCCTTTACGACACATATCTCAGCAATCCGACACGCGCACAATAAATCGCAACCTAGTGTGTTACGCACACAATTGATGTAGGCAGCGCCCAACCTAGATATAGCCCAAATTTCCTAATTTACAAACAGCAATAGTGTAGCATTACTATTCTATCTAGAACAGGCAGCAGCCTATATAACATTTTACTGAATAGGCGCCATTCAAGGATTTACTTCACCTCTTTGTCCTTACTTTCATCCAAAGCCTGCATAAATTTCACCATAATTTAGCCAAAAAAATCACTAAACTTCTTCTGCGTGTCCTAAAACGTCTCCTCTTTTCATACAGGCTGCCGCCCCCAGAAGTTATGAATAGATTAAAGGAAAACCATTTACCGTCATTTGAAATGTGATTTTTTGTTTTTATATGTTTCTATACATCCTACAAATCCGCCACTTCACGGGCAGGTTATGGGGACCTCCTAGGCACGATATTTGAAGGAATTTTTCGTTTTTATTTTTAACCCTTATTTCATGGAAAACTCACTGTTCCTTTAAAAATATTTTTTTAACCCTTTCGCTGCTGAGGCTTTTCCCGCCTCTGTGCTGAGGTCATTTTTACCGGTTTTGCTCATCATGTTTAAACGTGTTTTTAAGGCTTATTTTAGTATATGACCCAGACATATTATATATCGTTCTTTCCGTCAGACTCGGTAGATTCATAATATGTCATTATTATATGTATACGTCATGACCTGTCTGTATATTATAACAAAAAATGCAATAAAATATGAATTTTCAATAATTTACAGCATGTAAAGTGTTTTTTTCCACATTTTAACATGCGAGCAATTGCGGTTATATTTTGTATGGGGTGCGCTTGTTAAAAAAATTAGAGATGGGGTCTCGTTACAATTTTTTTTGGGGAAAATTACACGATTTTTAACAAACGCACCGCATACAAAAATCGTTAGTGCAGCATCATTGTTCACATTATAAATTGAAATGGGAACAATATTGCTGCATTAACAAACCAAAAAAAAGAAAAAAAAGTGTTTATTTTTTTTTATAATTTTTTTAAACAAATTTTTTTCAATTCGAGTTTGGTATCGTTGGAACGGCCATGCTCTGGCCGATCCAACAATACCAAACGTTAACCCCTAGCTGCCACGGATCGGAGATAGGGGTTCATTGGAACCCCCTATCTCCACCATTGGTGCAGTAGGGGTTAACTCCAAGACTGGCGTCATCGTGCTATGCACGATGACGCCAGTCCTCAGGGGGATTCCCGGAAGCTTGGCCGACATCCAAGATGTCGGCCAGCTCCGGAAAAGGATCACGAACTGGCGCTTTTCAGCGCCGATTCGTGATCCGACTCCCCAGGGGTTAATGCCAGGTACCATTTGGAAGGGCAGGCTGTGCCCTTCCAAATGGTGCCTGGGTTAACCCCCGCAACGCCGCCGATCGGGAGGGAGAGAGGTCCGAAGGACCTCCCCCCTCCCTTTCAGGCGCCTCCTCCGCACATACGGGGGGGCGCCTGAATTAGGTGTCATTGCGCCGCCACGATGACACCTAATTTCACCGGCGGCGGTTCCGGATGCTGGGCTGACATCGAGGATGTCAGCCCGCACTGGGGGCCAGCGATCGGCCGGAACTCGGCCGAACGTTGACCCCAAAGTGAGGACGCGCTCAGCGCGTCCACGCATGGAATGTGACATGCGGTTGGACGCGCTGAGCGCGTCCTCCGCATCGAAGAGGTTAAAAAAACTTTTTGTCCTTGTTTCCTGTCCCCCAGGGCACTACCCGGACCCCCATACACCTTTTATGGCAAATATCTAGCATATATGCCTTCTTGGAGGGCACTCAAAAATGAATATTCGAGTCCCATTGACTTACATTGAGTTCGGATCGTGTTCGAGTTCGAACTCGAACTTTTGAAATTGTTCGAGATCGAAGTCGAACCGAACACGGGGGCGTTTGGCGCATCCCTAGTGTGAGGACACGCTGCGAAACCAGCGCCAAGCTGCAACGGAAAACAAACACACAAATACCAGAAACTACACCACCCCACTACTACTACTGAACGCTGCAGAAATGATTACAGACTTATCCTTTGCAACTGTATCCAGCCCCCCTCACGTGTTAAAGGGCCAGCACCACCATTAAATGCAATTCCCTTATTGTGTTTGTTCGATGCTGCTGATATTTTACATGCGTTTGTTTTTCTCTTGAATGTTTAGAAAATATTTTCCCTCTATATGTGTCACTGGGCGCATCCATTGTGTGATATTTCCCTCTATAGGCGTCACTGGGTGCATCCATTGTGTGATATTTTCCTCTATAGGCGTCACTGGGTGCATCCATTGTGTGATATTTTCCTCTATAGGCGTCACTGGGTGCATCCATTGTGTGATATTTTCCTCTATAGGCGTCACTGGGTGCATCCATTGTGTGATATTTTCCTCTATAGGCGTCACTGGGTGCATCCAGTGTGTGATATTTTCCTCTATAGGCGTCACTGGGTGCATCCAGTGTGTGATATTTTCTTCTGTATGTGTCACTGGGCGCATTGAGGGTGTGATATTTTCTTCTGTATGTGTCACTGGGCGCATCCAGTGTGTGATATTTTCCTCTATATGTGTCACTGGGCGCATCCATTGTGTGATATTTCCCTCTATATGTGTCACTGGGCGAATCCATTGTGTGATATTTTCCTCTATATGTGTCACTGGGTGCATCCATTGTGTGATATTTTGTATCATTCCATCACTCGCTCCTCACAGTGTGGCTTTTGCCATAGAATGGAGTGAATGGGTCAGAAAGTCCAGGAAAACCGACTCATAAGGATTGTGTGTGTGGGATTTACGTAAATGACATCACCAAGCGCTGGTAGCCCACTCTCAGATCTCATTCAGCTGCCACCTCCTAGTCTGAAGAGCACAATAGATCCCATGCAGCCTTGTTAAAATATTTCCTCTTCACTGCAGCTTTATTCTATGCCACAGCTGCAATGTGGGACTTGCCATAAGATTTTGATAAATGATGCATCATGGGAAAACTCCAGAAAATGGGAACAGAAGATTTAAAAAAAGAAAAAACTTATTTTTTCCAAAAAAAAATTCAAAAGAAAAAAAAAAAAAACAGCGACGGCATGTGTTTTATAATGTCTTATGGGTTTTAGTTTTTTTTTTTTTGTAATGAGCACATAACCCAGCTACAGCTCATGTTAGTGCTATTGTGCCTTTAAGACACGGGGTCGTTTTAGGTAAAGCCCAGAGAATCGTTTCAAGCCGAGAAGCCGCCGGGCAGCGATAGCGAAAATGATAAACGTTTCGTGACAGAACGTGTCGGAGATTCCAGGACTTTCCAGATTAAGAGGAAAATTCCTTTATATCGTTATGATCAGCTGAAACCGAGTGACACCAGCCGCAAAGAACGGTCACAAGTCAAATCACGCTGACATAACACCTGCTGTACTGCGCTGAGGACTATGAATCAAGGCAAGATGTCGCAGCACGAGGAGGAGAGGACCGGCTCTCCGAGGAGCCGACACATGTTAGAACTCAGGGGGTTAATTGATCGTGCGAGTACATAAAACACGAGTAAAGCACCACCTGAGGCTGAGGATTCTCCAGCACAAACATGTCCTAATGAACGATCGCCGATATCTGCCCGTGTATGACAGCTCCATTAATCTCACACAACGACACGATTCGACACGTCGCTAATGCAAGACGTACATACATCACTGACAGGAGCAGGAGCCCTTCACGTCTATAAGTAATGTCACGGTACAGAGACACTCAGGATGCACACCACCGGTATATCCATAACGTAAAGCTGGGTGAACCAGACGCCCAACACTGTGACACGTCTGATCGCTGTATCTGGGGTTACCGCACGTTTCCCTTCGATACTCAAGGGTTCATGCGCCGGCACATCACGATGCCCGGCTTATTACCGTGTCACAAAACTTACTGGATTTTTATGGTCTTAAAGCGACACATTGGAACAAACGTAATAACCAAAGAGGAAAAAAACAGACGCGTCAGCGTGCGCTCCCAAACACAGGCATGTCAGCGCGCGCTCCCAAACACAGGCATGTCAGCGCGCGCTCCCAAACAGACACGACAGCGTGAACTCCCAGAGACACAACAGCGCGAGCTCCATGCTTTTCCGCACGTATTTATAGCACAAAACAAAGGTAATGTCCAGGGGACGACCGGCTAGGGGCCGACAGGCGATTTAATTTCTACTTTTTGTGTACACACACACACACACACACACTGCACTTTAATAAAGAACTGTGCCATAAAAAATGTCTCTGAGTCAAGTGATTCTTATATCAGACAAAGGCAGAGCTTAATAAAAGGTATATTTTATTATGATGAGTAAAATGGTCACATTGTATATACAGGATAAAAAGAACCGCTGGGTCAATATAAACAACACCAGGGAGGAGGAGGAGGGGGGGTAATCCCCTAGTGCCGTCTGGCAAGTTGTTTCTTTTTATTCTTTTCAGCACGAGCCGGCCACGCTGGACAGGGACGGTCTTTGATCCTGAAAATCCTTTTTAACAGTATATTTTCTCCCGGAAACAGGATTTCCCCCTGTCAGACAAGAGTTTCCCCAAGGAGGAGATACGTGGGTCCATCTGTAACTCTTTCACCGCCAGCTACTGCAGAGACACGGAAGGAAAAAATCAATACACACTGGGAAAAAAAAAAAGTACAGAGACACAGCAAGATAAAGCAGGGAGAGTGCAAGAAAATGTGCAGAGAATATAATAAATCAACGATCGGTACCTCCTACTGGAGCCACCATTACAGACGAGAGAACTGTTAACAGGAGAATTGTGATTGAACACTTAGATTTGCTGGAACGACCTCCAGAAAGGAGGAGAAATATCCGTTAAAATGTAACTTTTATTAGAATAGTTAAGAGCATTCCATTATGCGCACAATATGAGAAACAAACTTTAAAAAACAAACAACCAAACGGATGAAAAGCGGGTATGTTCAATACGGGGGGGGTCCACTAGTAACGCTCGCTGCACTAGCATTAACGTTTAATTGCACGCAGGGAACCTGCTGCTTGGCTGGCAACGGCAATATGGGTCTCCTCTGCTATAGACAAAATGACAAGAGTAAGAGCGAGATGGTGCAAAAAAAATCGAATCCGATGTGCGGGTAACGTCGATAAAGGTTGGGAGAAAGTTAAAACAATCATGGAATGATATTGGCCTCTAATAACATGGGATCCCAACTAAAAAGTATTGTCTCCACACGCAACAATTACAGCACGAAGACGTGGTAACATTAAAGGTTGTATAGTCAGAAGTCACTGAAGAAACTCGCAAACAGGAACCTGACTAAAAACATGGCGCATAGAAACGTGGACGTTGTAGCGCGAGTAAATATATCCAACAGGATTCAGAAAAAATAAAAGATTCAAAGGGGAAAATGAATTCATAATGAAATCTTTCTTTGTTACAAGTAATTGCATAAACTAATCCTTTTGTATAAGTGTGGAACGCGAAATGTTGGCAAAACTTTCAGACCTTGTAAACAGAGGATTCTGGAGCAGGTGTTCATTCAATACGGAATCAACACGACACACCGGTCGCTAAACATGTACAACAACATCATAACAATCATTTAAATGCCTTTCGTTTTGTGGTGTGGAAAAAGTCATACGGTCACCAAGACAAGGAGACTGTCAGGGTTATCCAAAGAGAATCAAAAAGTCACAGCACGTTCGGTGACTTTTCGTGCTCTTCAATTAGGGCCGATTCGGCGATCCCATTTCGGCGACCCCGCGGTGTATTCAGCAAACACCACAGGGCCGTCAAAGTGCAGGGAAAAGCTGCCGCAAACCCGATGAAAAGTCACCGCAAAAACCCGGCGAATGCACGCCGAAACCCGCAAAAACATATGGATTAACCCACCGAAGACGCCAGAAAAACCCGAGCAGGAGCTGATTACACGCAGTGAAGCCGCCGGAAAAATCCGAGCAGGAGCCGATCACACGCAGCGCAGCCGCCGGAAAAAGCCGACACCGCAGACGAATGCAGTGAATAAATTAGAAAAACAGTTTGCTTGAATGTTTGAAAAGTGAAACGCTGTTTGCAAAGAAACTACTGAGCGAAAATGTCTGAAATTTACATATAAAATCCAATGAATGATAATAAAAAGGGCTGATACAGGAAAAAGTTTAAAAAAAAAAAAACTGCTTAAAATAACCAAAAATTTTTATAAATAAAGAGACTATTTGCTGCATAATTTTATAATAAACGGTTTATTAGATATTGAATTAAAACGGGAATATTTTTAACATTGAAGCCTATGGGATTCGCCTGAATAAACCTGCCGAATTAAACCACCGAATGGCAGGGCATTAGGGGAACCTTTCACTGCTGGTTTGTGTTCTCTGAATAGACGAAGCATTGCATTTTTTGGACAAAGAATTTTTATATTTGATGCAATAATTGATTGCGCCTGTAAGGCTACGATTGTTTAATGACAGGTGGTTTGCAGTCGGCAATGAATGTGGTTTGTGCTGGTGGTGTCTTCTTCACAATGAAGTGATAGAACAACTGTTGATCAGACTTTAAATAAGTGTATATTGAATATAGGACTAGATTTCACGGGTCCCATAAGGAGACCTGAAGGGCAAACTAGACCCGGAAATAATCCGTCAACTATATAAATCCGGCAGCAAGTACATATCGATAAAGGATGAGAAAGATCGGTCTCTATCTGGGGAGACCTGAAAGAAAATGGAATCAATACGTGCATGACGAGCAGATAGTTGTGGCCCGATTACGGTTGGTGGAATTATCTAATATAGATTTTTCAAACCGCAGACAAATGACACTACGGGCTCTATTACAATCTTCACGCAAACGTCTGCGCAAAAAGGCATTAACGCGAGGGGAACATCGTATCACAAAGTCAGCGCAACAAACGCGCGTAATCGTCTAACACGGGGTGAACCTGTGCAAACGCTGCGCGAGCTTACTGTACTGCGCGCGTCCTATACACAACATTGTGAGCATTTAATACCATCTGCGTACCCGTGCACAATCTATGTGCAGTTTGTAACGCACAGCCTTTGCGCGCATAATGTTAACGTCTTTTAAAAGCGGGTGTTAATGGAAAATCTGAACGTTCTGGCCGAACCCAAATACACCAGCCCAAAAAAAAAACAACACGCAGCAATGTATAGTTACACATTCTACACATACCCAAACTATAAAATGGAGAAGTTGTGCGTGTTTTTATTATTGCCGCAGCATATATGCGCAGATTGACTTTGACAGGCTCAAAAACGTAACGGGAGACAATTGTGGTTCTTAATTCTGATTGCATACTGATTTCTGCGCGCGCGTTTTTGCGCATCCGTTTTACGCGCGTTACTGCTCGACGGCTGGAAAAAATGCACGAGGATTGTAATTCCAGGGGTGATTTATGCGCGTTAACGTTTAACGCTTGGCGCACAAATTCACGCGTTTCGCGAGCGTTTTAACGCGAAGATTGTAATAGGGCCCTAAAAGGTTTATGGTCACAGGAATGGTAGACACGATCCCGCCTCCCAATGTACTAAATAGTTAAATCGCCTATAAATTGAATAATTGGATGTTTTTTGGACAATGTGCAATGAGTGGTTTTTAACCCAATTTAATAAAATCCATTTTTAAATGGAAATAAAGAGGGATATAAATAGAGGGATATCTCCTCACTAGAGGAATTATTTGCTTATAAATTTATGATCACTTTTAAAAGTTCTCAAACTGTGCTGGTTATTTTTTACCAACTTCGGTTAATTAATTTATTTACCGGAGATAAGAGCTGGCAGCTGAATGAGATAAGACAGGGAGCTTAAAAGCCTTCTAATCCTCCCCCCCGTGATGTCCTTTGAATACATCTCACACAATACAATGGCGAGTCGGTTGACGGACCCATTCAGGTGTGGGGCGCAGTGCGTGACAGTGTGCGTGGAAAGAGTGGGGGGCAAACTTTGCTTTATTATTTGGCGTTGCAGGCCGCGCAGTTACCTGTAAATCCCTCACGCATATAAACGGACGCTTGGTATTACATGCAAATTCAGCAAATCTATTCCCATCAAAGATTTGGCACTTTTCAGCGTCCCTGCGGATTGAAGACGGAAAAAAAAACGTTAACGTGACACTGCAGCGCTAGTAACTTGATAGACCGGTATCCTGCCTCTAATAAGGACAAATCCACGGCCTCGAGGGGTTAATTCCTAAACATAATAAGAGAGATCTGAGTGAACTAAAGGAATCCTAACATTAGCGATTACATGTTTATCTGATGTGATGAACACAATGTATTGATGTGCCCAGCAGCCACCAGGAATCCCCGCTCAGGATCCGCCGCCTGGCTGGGCAGAACTTAAAGGGCCACTAGCACCAAAAATGCAACGTCATTGTACGCAGCAAGCGTCCGCCCAGAAAGCCTCCACGTTGACACACTAGACGCACGTCAACGACGCTGCAAAGCACAATCCTCAAGTAATCGCGCTGTAAGAACAACAGCTGCAGACATATTGAGCGCACGCTAATGATGTCACATACCCGGAAAAACACCACTAGAAGAAGACGCCGAGTGGGTGAGTTCATTGCTCCTTTGTTTCAGAGCTACTCCTCGAAGACTCCTACCTGATTGATACCCCGGCTACAGAACCCTCTTTCCGTGTACCTCCTCTATCCCTGGATTCAGCCTGTGTATCGACCTACTGATACCTCGACTATTCTACAGCCTATCCCAGCTCTCCTAAAATACATAAAAGCCCGCGCCTATTCCCCGCACCTATTCCCCTCACCTCTACCTACGAATTCTAACGTCATCTCCTCTTCCAAAGAATACGTTATATATATATATATATATATATATATATTCATGAATTGAATAATCACTGTATTTCCTTAAGAACAAAAGAAGAAGAGCTCAATAATGATTAATACTTAGTGACACAGCTACCAGACTGTTGGGCAGTGATACATACATACTATTCCTCTCAGCCCTGGTGTCTGCTCCGTACAGGCGAATCATCCGCACGCCGGTTACGGATTTATTTTTTGCCAACCCTGACACCCCTGGTGGAGGATGGAGTTAGGGGGTTCCTTTGAACCACCATATCTCCTGAACCGTGACAACTAGGGGGTCATATTTAGTATAATTTGAAATGCTGTATCAGTTGGTGAAATAATGACTTGCCTTTTTTTGGTATTTTGTAGAATTGTATCACCTCTACCCAGTGTGGCTTTTGTACTGCGATGTGGAATGTGTTGGCGCTCCGTTAATAAAAAAACATATTGTACAACTAATTACAGAGTGTTTGCAGTAAAGTTCTTGTAAGCTCCAGGACACCGGGTCCCCGGTACACCCCCCCCCCCCCTCGCTTCCTGCACTAAGCTCAGATCTCGGATAAGCTGCTCTGTTCTTGCCCTGTGTTGGCATCGCTCTAGTTGGCACAGCATCTCCAATGCCGCTACACACCATCTCCTGCAGGCATCCACGGTGTATTGGAGGGAGAGGAAAAAACAAGGGAGGGGAGGACTGTTTGTCCCGTACGTCGGTCCTTAGAAAATGTACAAAAACGTCTGCAGCTCCTTTTACTAACATGTCACACTGGCCTAGTATGAAAACCGCTAGCCATCCCACCCACCGGTCCAGGCGTCATGTGGAGTGTGCGTATAAAGGGTTAACAGCTCCAAGCCTATGGCCTTATTACCTTTACCCACTATCAGGGCTACGTTATGCCCCCCTAACCTACACACAGCACCCCCAACGCTCCCTGCTGCCACCACGAGACACGTCGGGTGCTTTCCTTACGGCCTGGATATAAAGGAGCATTTACTGGAAAATGAGAACATAAAGCGCTGCGGAATATGCTGGCACTATATAAATATAATAATGTGATTCATGATCAGCAAAACGAAACAGACCCGAAAACCCCCAAAACACAACAAATACTCACTTGTGATCGATCCAGGTGTCTGTCGGGATTACACAACACGGCTTCAGGACCTGTGAGTGGAAGAAGAGAGAATTCAGTGCAGGACAGAGAGCATCAGCGAACCCAGGACCGCGTCAACACATTCCTGACCATAACGCAACGTCCTGAGAGAGGAGCGCGGCACAGGGGCTGCTGCAACTAGAGACCCCAACCCTGCAAGGAGTATGAAGGGAACGGATCTGGGAAATTAGACAATAAGGGTGGAGCGACCCTGGGCCCGGAACCGTCAGCAAGGGCCAAGGGGGGACACATAGGCTGGCCTGTCCACCGGGTGCGTAGTCAGAAGACTGTCTTGGTCTGGAAGTGCCTGATGACCCAAGTCGAATGACAGACGGGCCGCCGAACAAAGGAAAAAAAAAAACCCTGTCCCTGAAAGGGGTTTCAGCACCAAGGACAGCACCGAATATTGGGAATCAAATTTTTTTAGGTGAATATTCTTTTCAGGCGCAGCTAAAAGACTTAACGTTTTTTGTCCATTGAATCCTATGGGCTTCGCACGGAATCACTTCTCTAGGTTTCGCAGCCGCTCGGCAGATTAACTATACAATTCAACGTTATGTTCCTCATGTAAATTGTACCGGATCGTCTTGGCTTCGTCAGATAAATCCCCTTCAAATGGCAAAGATCACTAGTCTGCTGTAGTCGCGAAAAAGTGTCTGACGTCGTCCGATGGTGGTCGCACGCAGTGAATGAGGGCGGATTCACCTGCATGATGTGGGATTGGTCAGACAACGACAGCATCACACAAATACGGTGCCGGTGGACGTCCAGCCCAAATCTTAGAGACTGCACATCCAGGCTGCTCCCCTCATTCACCCGCGCAGCGAGCTCCTCCTCAGGCCGCTCCCCTCGCAGCGAGCTCCTCCTCAGGCCGCTCCCCTCGCAGCGAGCTCCTCCTCAGGCCGCTCCCCTCGCAGCGAGCTCCTCCTCAGGCCGCTCCCCTCGCAGCGAGCTCCTCCTCAGGCCGCTCCCCTCGCAGCGAGCTCCTCCTCAGGCCGCTCCCTCGCCTCGAGCTCCTCCTCAGGGCCTCCTCTCGCAGCGAGCTCCTCCTCAGGCCGCTCCCTCGCAGCGAGCTCCTCCTCAGGCCGCTCCCTCGCAGCGAGCTCCTCCTCAGGCCGCTCCCTCGCAGCGAGCTCCTCCTCAGGCCGCTCCCCTCGCAGCGAGCTCCTCCTCAGGCCGCTCCCCTCGCAGCGAGCTCCTCCTCAGGCCGCTCCCCTCGCAGCGAGCTCCTCCTCAGGCCGCTCCCCTCATAGCGAGCTCCTCCTCAGGCCGCTCCCCTCATAGCGAGCTCCTCCTCAGGCCGCTCCCCTCATAGCGAGCTCCTCCTCAGGCCGCTCCCCTCATAGCGAGCTCCTCCTCAGGCCGCTCCCCTCATAGCGAGCTCCTCCTCAGGCCGCTCCCCTCATAGCGAGCTCCTCCTCAGGCTGCTCCCCTCACAGCGAGCTCCTCCTCAGGCTGCTCCCCTCACAGCGAGCTCCTCCTCAGGCTGCTCCCCTCACAGCGAGCTCCTCCTCAGGCTTCTCTCCTCATTCATCCCTCACAGCGCGCTCCTCCTCAGGCTGCTCCCCTCACAGCGAGCTCCTCCTCTGGCTGCTCCCCTCATAGCGAGCTCCTCCTCAGGCTGCTCCCCACATTCATTCCCTCACAGCGCGCTCCTCCTCAGGCTGCTCCCCTCATTCATTCCCTCACAGCGCGCTCCTCTCAGGCTGCTCCCCTCATTCATCCCTCACAGCGAGCTCCTCCTCAGGCTGTGGGTCCGTGAACTCTCTCGCACCTCCAGACATTCTGTGCTTTGTTTTGGAGCCCGTGATCTCAGCGTGTAATTTCTCCTTATACTATTCCTAACCTGATCCGCTTCCCACAATTTATCCTCCAGCATCTGTCATTTTACACGTTCAAACCTTCCTAAGCCCCCTCCCCCCCGCAGATTGTAAGCTCCTCTGCACAGGCTGCTCTCCTTCTTGCCTGTTAAAACTTGTTACTTAAGTTTTGTTTGTCCCGCGCATTGAATACATCGCTGCGGAATATGTTGGAGCTATACAAAGAGCGGTAAATTTAAGTAGGTGTTGTGTCCCCTCGTACAAATCACACACATTACCTGGAGGTCGGACTCCTTGACGAGTCTGGAAGCACATTGGGCACAGAAATCCCTGCTTCCATTAAAATCCACCCCTACCGCAGAGCGCCAGCATGAGAAGTTCCCGCAGGTTTTAAATTCTGTAGAAGACGTGAGAGGGAACGAATAAAGGATGTGAAAGAGCGCAGCGGCACACACCCGTAGCTCCACAAACCACAGCATCGCCTCCAGGGGACGACACATACAGGCCCCAATATACCACGAGTACACCCCCTGAATCCAGCCCCTCTGCAAGCAGTCACATGACATGCACACCAACACCTTCATTTAATCCACCAATGAAAAGCGAGAGAGAGAGAGATTGCCCCATCTGAATTAGTAAGTGTATACAGTCAGGTGCAGAAATATTGGGACATGGACACAATTGTAACATCTTTGGCTCTATACACCACCACAATGGAGTTGGAATGAAACAAACACAATGTGCTTTAACTGCAGACTGTCAGCTTTAATTTGAGGGTATGTACATCCAACTCAGGTGAACGGTGTAGGACTTACAGCAGTTTGCAGATGTGCCTCCCACTTGTTAAGGGACCAAAGGTAATGGGACAGAATAATAATCATAAATCAAACTTTCCCTTCTTAGACATCACCAGACGCTGGGTTTCATCCCTGGTGATGCTCTGCCAGGCCTCTACTGCAACTGTCTTCAGTTCCTGCTTGTTCTTGGGGCATTTTCCCTTCAGTTTTGTCTTCAGCAAGTGAAATGCTGCTCAATGGGATTCAGGTCAGGTGATTGACTTGGCCATTGCATAACATTCCACTTCTGTCCCTTCAAAAACTCTTTGCTTGCTTTTGCAGTATGCTTTGGGTCATTGTCCATCTGCACTGTGAAGCGCCGTCCAATGAGTTCTGCAGCATTTGGCTGAATGTGAGCAGATAATATTGCCCGAAACACTTCAGAATTCATCCTGCTGCTTTTGTCAGCCGTCACATCATCAATAAATACAAGAGAACCAGTTCCATTGGCAGCCATACATGCCCACGCCATGACACTACCACCACCATGCTTCACTGATGAGGTGGTATGCTTAGGATCATGAGCAGTTCCTTTCCTTCTCCATACTTCTCTCTTCCCATCACTCTGGTACGAGTTGATCTTGGTCTCATCTGTCCATAGGATCTTGTTCCAGAACTGTGAAGGCTTTGTTAGGTGTTGTTTGGCAAACTCTAATCTGGCCTTCCTGTTTTTGAGGCTCACCAATGGTTTACATCTTGTGGTGAACCCTCTGTATTCACTCTGGTGAAGTCTTCTCTTGATTGTTGACTTTGACACACATACACCTACCTCCTGGAGAGTGTTCTTGATCTGGCCAACTGTTGTGAAGGGTGTTTTCTTCACCAGGGAAAGAATTCTTCAGTCATCCACCACAGTTGTTTTCCGTGGTCTCCCGGGTCTTTTGGTGTTGCTGAGCTCACCGGTGCGTTCCTTCTTTTTGAGAATGTTCCAAACAGTTGTTTTGGCCACGCCTAATGTTCTTGCTATCTCTCTGATGGGTTTGTTTTGTTTCTTCAGCCTAATGATGGCTTGCTTCACTGATAGTGACAGCTCTTTGGATCTCATCTTGAGAGTTGACAGCAACAGATTCCAAATGCAAATAGCACACTTGAAATGAACTCTGGGCCTTTTATCTGCACATTGTAATTGGGGTAATGAGGGAATATCACACACCTGGCCATGGAACAGCTGAGAAGCCAATTGTCCCATTCCCTTTGGTCCCTTAACAAGTGGAGGCACATCTGCAAACTGCTGTAAGTCCTACACCGTTCACCTGAGTTGGATGTACATACCCTCAAATTAAAGCTGACAGTCTGCAGTTAAAGCACATTGTGTTTGTTTCATTCCAACTCCATTGTGGTGGTGTATAGAGCCAAACATGTTAGAATTGTGTCCATGTCCCAATATTTCTGCACCTGACTGTATGTCATCTCTATAAAGCATCAAAGTTAATGTCACCCCTGCAGCCGTGGGCCCTGATACACATGAGGGCCATTACCTACCAATCCATGAGCATGGGGAGGCCGTTGAGTTCAGGAGAGAGAGAGAGAGAGAGAGAGAGATGAGAGAGAGAGAGAGAGAGAGAGAGAGAGAGAGAGAGAGAAGAGAGAGAGAGAGAGAGAGAGAGAGAAGAGAGAGAGAGAGAGAGAGAGAGAGGAGAGAGAGAGTCAATACGGTGGAGAGAGAGAGTCAATACGGGAGAGAGAGAGTCAATACAGTGGAGAGAGAGTCAATACGGTGAGAGAGAGTCAATACGGTGGAGAGAGAGAGTCAATACGGTGGAGAGAGAGAGTCAATACGGTGGAGAGAGAGAGTCAATACGGTGGAGAGAGAGGAGTCAATACGGTGGAGAGAGAGAGAGTCAATACGGTGGAGAGAGAGAGAGAGAGAGAGTCAATACGGTGGAGAGAGAGAGAGAGTCAATACGGTGGAGAGAGAGAGTCAATACGGTGGAGAGAGAGAGTCAATACGGTGGAGAGAGAGAGTCAATACGGTGGAGAGAGAGAGAGAGTCAATACGGTGGAGAGAGAGAGTCAATACGTGGAGAGAGAGTCAATACGGGAGAGAGAGAGTCAATACAGTGGAGAGAGAGTCAATACGGTGGAGAGAGTCAATACGGTGGAGAGAGAGAGTCAATACGGTGGAGAGAGAGAGTCAATACGGTGGATGAGAGAGAGTTACGGTGGAGAGAGAGTATCACGGTGGGGGGGAGAGAGAGTCAATACGGTGGAGAGAGAGAGAGTCAATACGGTGGAGAGAGAGAGAGTCAATACGGTGGAGAGAGAGAGAGAGAGTCAATACGGTGGAGAGAGAGAGAGAGAGTCAATACGGTGGAGAGAGAGAGAGAGGAGAGAGTTCGGATGGAGAGGAGGAGAGAGAGAGTATACGGTGGGAGGAGAGAGAGTCAATGGTGGAGAGAGAGAGAGAGTCATACGGTGGAGAGAGAGAGAGGAGAGAGAGCATGGTGGAGAGAGAGAGAGAGATTGGTGGGAGAGAGAGAGAGTCAATACGGTGGAGAGAGAGAGTCAATACGGTGGTGAGAGAGAGAGAGAGAGTCAATACGGTGGAGAGAGAGAGAGAGAGTACGGTGGAGAGAGAGAGAGAGTCAATACGGTGGAGAGAGAGAGAGGAGTGGAAGGAGAGAGAGAGAGTTACGGTGGAGAGAGAGAGAGAGAGAGAGAGTCAATACGGTGGAGAGAGAGAGAGAGAGTCAATACGGTGGAGAGAGAGAGAGGTCAATACGGTGGAGAGCATACGGTGAGAGAGTACGGTGGAGAGAGATCAATACGGTGGAGAGACAATACGGTGGAGAGACAATACGGTGGAGAGACAATACGGTGGAGAGACAATACGGTGGAGAGACAATACGGTGGAGAGACAATACGGTGGAGAGAAGAGTCACTACGGTGGAGAGTCAATACGGTAGAGAGAGTCAATACGGTGGAGAGCGACAATACAGTGAAGAGAGAGACAATTGGTGGAGAGCGAGACAATACGGTGGAGAGAGAGAGAGTCAATACGGTGGAGAGAGAGAGAGAGAGAGTCAATACGGTGGAGAGAGAGAGAGTCAATACGGTGGAGAGAGAGAGAGAGAGAGAGAGTCAATACGGTGGAGAGAGAGAGAGTCAATACGGTGGAGAGAGAGAGAGAGTCAATACGGTGGAGAAGAGAGAGAGAGAGAGAGTCAATACGGTGGAGAGAGAGAGAGAGAGTCAATACGGTGGAGAGAGAGAGAGAGTCATAGGTGGAGAGATAGGAGGAGAAGAGAGGAGGGAGGAGAGTCAATACGGTGGGAGAGAGAGAGAGAGTCAATACGGTGGAGAGACAATACGGTGGAGAGACAATACGGTGGAGAGACAATACGGTGGAGAGAAGAGTCACTACGGTGGAGAGAGAGAGTCAATACGGTAGAGAGAGTCAATACGGTGGAGAGAGAGAGAGTCAATACGGTGGAGAGAGAGAGAGTCAATACGGTGGAGAGAGAGAGAGTCAATACGGTGGAGAGAGAGAGAGTCAATACGGTGGAGAGAGAGAGAGTCAATACGGTGGAGAGAGAGAGTCAATACGGTGGAGAGAGAGTCAATACGGTGGAGAGAGACAATACGGTGGAGAGAGACAATACGGTGGAGAGAGAGTCAATACGGTGGAGAGAGACAATACGGTGGAGAGAGAGAGAGTCAATACGGTGGAGAGAGAGAGAGAGTCAATACGGTGGAGAGAGAGAGTCAATACGGTGGAGAGAGAGAGTCAATACGGTGGAGAGAGAGTCAATACGGTGGAGAGAGACAATACGGTGGAGAGAGACAATACGGTGGAGAGAGACAATACGGTGGAGAGAGAGTCAATACGGTGGAGAGAGACAATACGGTGGAGAGAGACAATACGGTGGAGAGAGACAATAGGTGAGAGAGAGCAATACGGTGGAGAGAGAGACAATACGGTGGAGAGAGAGACAATACGGTGGAGAGAGACAATACGGTGGAGAGAGAGTCAATACGTGGAGAGAGTCAATACGGTGGAGAGAGAGAGAGTCAATACGGTGGAGAGAGAGTCAATACGGTGGAGAGAGAGTCAATACGGTGGAGAGAGAGTCAATACGGTGGAGAGAGAGTCAATACGGTGGAGAGAGTCAATACGGTGGAGAGAGAGTCAATACGGTGGAGAGAGAGTCAATACGGTGGAGAGAGAGTCAATACGGTGGAGAGAGAGTCAATACGGTGGAGAGAGTCAATACGGTGGAGAGAGAGTCAATACGGTGGAGAGAGAGTCAATACGGTGGAGAGAGAGTCAATACGGTGGAGAGAGAGTCAATACGGTGGAGAGAGAGTCAATACGGTGGAGAGAGAGTCAATACGGTGGAGAGAGACAATACGGTGGAGAGAGAGTCAATACGGTGGAGAGAGAGACAATACGGTGGAGAGAGAGACAATACGGTGGAGAGAGAGACAATACGGTGGAGAGAGAGACAATACGGTGGAGAGAGACAATACGGTGGAGAGAGAGAGTCAATACGGTGGAGAGTCAATACGGTGGAGAGAGAGAGAGTCAATACGGTAGAGAGAGTCAATACGGTGGAGAAAGACAATACGGAGAAGAGAGAGCGACAATACGGTGAAGAGAGAGCGACAATACGGTGAAGAGAGACAATACGGTGGAGAGAGACAATACGGTGGGGAGAGAGACAATACGGTGAAGAGAGACAATACGGTGGGGAGAGAGACAATACGGTGAAGAGAGAGAGAGAGAGAGAGAGAGTCAATACGGTGGAGAGAGAGCGACAATACGGTGGAGAGAGAGAGTCAATACGGTGAAGAGAGAGAGACAATACGGTGGAGAGAGAGAGACAATACGGTGGAGAGAGAGCGACAATACGGTGGAGAGAGAGCGACAATACGGTGGAGAGAGAGAGACAATACGGTGGAGAGAGAGAGACAATACGGTGGAGAGAGAGTCAATACGGTGGAGAGAGTCAATACAGAAGAGAGAGCCAATACAGAAGAAGAGAGAGCCAATACAGAAGAAGAGAGAGCCAATACAGAAGAAGAGAGAGCCAATACAGAAGAAGAGAGAGCCAATACAGAAGAAGAGAGAGCCAATACAGAAGAAGAGAGAGCCAATACAGAAGAAGAGAGAGCCAATACGGAAGAGAGAGCCAATACGGAAGAGAGCCAATACAGAAGAGAGAGCGCCAATACAGAAGAGGAAAGCGAGCCAATACGGAGGAAAGCGAGCCAATACGGAGGAAAGCGAGCCAATACGGAGGAGAGACGATTGAGGCATTCTGCTTCCCTAAACGTGTGGCGTGGGTGTTTTTAGACTAGCTGTCTGTATTTGACCAGTGCTCACACAATGAAGTTCAGCAGATAGCTTCAACTCAACAAAACTGACACGTAGAAAGACGAATCCAGTTGAAGAGTTTAATGATCAGACTGACAATCTTGTAATGTGTACAGCTATGCAGATAAAAAGATTTTAGTTTGTCCAGTAGTGATCACAGAATGGCTGCTATGTGACCAGAAAGTAACTAACAACAAGACACTGAGAAGAGGGGTGTGAATTATCTGAATACAGAAGCCTAAATGAAACCCCGCAGGGACAAAATAGCTATGAAATCAATAGCATGTAAGCAGCAAAGGCAGATTGAACACAAAACAGACAAATATACAATAAATCTTAAATCATGGGGCATGACAGGAGGAGAGCCAGTATGGAGGAAATGGAGCCAATCCGGAGGAGAGAGCCAATACTGATATATATATATACACACACACACACACACAGTTGTGTTCAAAATTATTCAACCCCCACTGAAATTGAGTGTTTTGGCCAGTTTGACATTGATTTTGATCATTCAGTCATCTTGCTTACAATTAAATCAAAGAGGCACGTGTAGGTCAGACAAATATAACATAACATTTATAATGAAATAACCACAAATGTCTTTTCTGTGCTCACATCATTATCAGTTTTATTCAACCCCCAAGTGACATTCAATCTTAGTACTTAGTACAACATCCTTTTACAGTTATAACAGCTTTTAAACGTGAAGCATAGCTTGACACAAGTGTCTTGCAGCGGTCTACGGGTATCTTCGCCCATTCGTCATGGGCAAAAGCCTCCAGTTCAGTCACATTCTTAGGCTTGCGCACTGCAACTGCTTTCTTTAAGTCCCACCAGAGGTTCTCAATCGGATTTAAGTCAGGTGACTGCGATGGCCACTCCAAAATGTTCCAGCCTTTAATCTGCAACCATGCTCTAGTGGACTTGGAGGTATGCTTGGGATCATTGTCCTGTTGAAAAGGTCCAACGTCTCCAAGCCTCAGGTTTGTGACGGACTGCATCACATTGTCATCCAATATCTCCTGGTACTGAAGAGAATTCATGGTACCTTGCACACGCTGAAGCTTCCCTGTACCTGCAGAAGCAAAACAGCCCCAAAGCATGATTGACCCACCGCCATGCTTCACTGTAGGCAAGGTGTTCTTTTCTTCATAGGCCTTGTTCTTCCTCCTCCAAACATAGCGTTGATCCATGGGCCCAAACAGTTCTAATTTTGTTTTATCAGTCCACAGAACACTATCCCAAAACTTCTGTTGTTTGTCCACATGACTTTTGGCATACTGCAGTCGACTCTTCTTATTCTTTGGAGACAGCAAGGGGGTGCACCTGGGAGTTCTGGCATGGAGGCCTTCATTACGCAGTGTGCGCCGTATTGTCTGAGCTGACACTTCAGTACCCACATCTGACAAATCTTTTCTCAGTTCCTCAGCAGTCACACGGGGACTTTTCTCCACTCTACGCTTCAGGTAGCGCACAGCAGTCGAAGTCAGCATCTTCTTTCTGCCACGACCAGGTAGCGTTTCAACAGTGCCCTTTGCCTTGAATTTGCGAATGATGCTTCCTATGGTCTCTCTTGGTATGTTTAACATCTTTGCAATCTTCTTATAGCCATTGCCCTTCCTGTGAAGAGTAATCACCTCTTCTCGTCTTCCTGGACCATTCTCTTGACTTCACCATGTTTGTAACCACACCAGTAAATGTCTAGAAGGAGCTGAGTATCACAGTCATTTTAAAGCTGCCTAATTGGTGCTTATTATGCTTTATTGCTGCTCCGTGACATCCACAGGTGTTTTCAATACCTGATTGAAAACACTTGAATGAACCTCTGTTCAGAGGTAGTTTGTCTAAGGGGTGAGTCAATGAAAATTCACACAAAGAAACATTTACTACTGTATTACAAAACCAATTGATGTCATTTTAGTTGCATATGGTTCTTTAAAAAGTCCTTGTAGGATTTCATTCTGAATACAATTACAAATGTCACTAAATTCCCTAAAACCCTTTACAGCATTGGGGGTTGAATAATTTTGAACACAACTGTATATATTATACTATACAGAGGGACACACACTGCTATATATTACACTATATACTGTATATCCTGTTATTCAGATATATCTTCGCTAACAAGTCCCCCTGTTTGTTACAATACTGTGCATACTTATGCTCTATTCAGTTCCATTTCCTCTCGAAGTAAAGAATTTTAATGCGAATCAGACATCCGGTTTCGTTTGAATTATCGTTCGCAGGCAAAGTAGGAAAAGCCTGCAAAATATATGGAATGTTCAGATATAGAAAAAAAACATTTCTATTGTCCTATCAGAATGTACTATACAGTATTTGATATATGTTGTGGGCTGTACTTTTCTTGTAAATTGTCTGACGTTGCAAGTGTTTATTGGTTTGTAATCCAGGATTCTATGACCCTCCCATTGTAACAAAACTAGCCTCCATGCTTGCAGAATTTAGAATAGAGAAATCTTTCAAGACAGAAACTTGAGTTTAGTTTTTTTAATGCTCACGGGATCAGGCGACAAACAACACATCTGCCATCATCACAGAGCTTGGCCAGTCCTGTTGGTGATTTTGCAGAAAACATTTCAATTTGGTGTCATGAAGTGCGGATTTGACAAATCAACTTATTACAACAAAAAGGCGAGTACAGGTTTAAATATCTGGAACCTATTATTCATCTTTTTGGATAAGTTGCTTGTTCAAAATTTTCTACCTCGCAGTATCTAACTTGATAGTGCAAAACCGGCTACATCTGTGAGAGTGATCTGGAAGCTTCACGCAAAAAGATCACTTTTTTATAAGCCATCTGACTAGCCGCCCCGATCTTATGGACTAGCCGCCCCGATCATATGGACTAGCCGCCCCGATCATATGGACTAGCCGCCCCGATCATATGGACTAGCCGCCCCGATCATATGGACTAGCCGCCCCGATCATATGGACTAGCCGCCCCGATCATATGGACTAGCCGCCCCGATCATATGGACTAGCCGCCCCGATCATATGGACTAGCCGCCCCGATCATATGGACTAGCCTTTTTAAAAGGCGCTCTATTCTGGTCGATCGCAAGGTGTCTTTTGGGATTTGAATGATTGATGATGAAAATAGTCTGGGTATTGTATAGTGATCCTTTCCGTTTGTTAATGTCCCTTTCTTAAAATAATAGTTTGATTCACTATGTTACATGTTTACAGGTACATTCTGTATATAGTCACGGTGTTACAGGTTTACAGGTGCATTCTGTATATAGTCACTGTGTTACAGGTTTACAGGTGCATTCTGTATATAGTCACGGTGTTACAGGTTTACAGGTGCATTCTGTATATAGTCACGGTGTTACAGGTTTACAGGTGCATTCTGTATATAGTCACTGTGTTACAGGTTTACAGGTGCATTCTGTATATAGTCACGGTGTTACAGGTTTACAGGTGCATTCTGTATATAGTCACGGTGTTACAGGTTTACAGGTGCATTCTGTATATAGTCACTGTGTTACATGTTTACAGGTGCATTCTGTATATAGTCACGGTGTTACAGGTTTACAGGTGCATTCTGTATCCAGGTATGTTAATAGAGAGCTCTTAGAGGACTTTAGACTGGGGGTAGATTTGAGTGGGTAACATCCAAAGAATCTTCTGGGACATTTGAAATCTGGAAATACCCATAGAAGTTGCCTAATCCAGTTCGGTTTTCTATGTAAGTCCCATTTTATTTCAAGAACTATATTTGCACGTTTTCGTGTATTTTGTAGGTCTTGTTTTTAATGTGATACTGGCACTGTGTAAAGTTTGTATTTTTTTCTCTCCCATTAAAATCAGTACTGTCTCTGCTCTAGATAATTCATGCTTATCGAAGCAAATCCTTGGGTATCGTTACTGTAGTATTTAACATTTGTGTATATAGATATATATTAGCTGTATATGGTTGGGCTCCTGGATTGGGGGTGGTATACAGCTAGTGGGGGTTTCAAAAGTTCCCTATTACTTTCGCGGTGGCAGCATATACTTGCAAGGGTGTGTACGGTTTAAGTGGGTTAGGTTGGCATAACTTGGAGTCCTTTGAGCGGGTAGTTAGTAAGTCCCCAGAGGCTTGGAGCTGTAACCCCTTGTATGCTCTCCTTCTGCATGTCACGGCAGGGTAGGTAGCTTAGTTAGCTCCTTTCTTTCTGTGACAAACTGGTGGCAGCGGTGGGATATCTAGAGTTTTAGTACCAGTGATTGCCTGGAGGGTAAACCGTGGTACTAAAAGAAATTATTTTTTTTGTGTAATTTTCCCAAAGACAGTACTCAGTGCCAAATCACAGACATGGTGCAAAAACAGTTTTTTCCGTTCCCTTTGTTTTATTTCATTTATCTATTACTGAAACAATGGATACCCACAAGAAAAAGTCTCTAAAGAGGCGCTGTGCCCATCTAGGAAGATAGCGCCGCATGGCAAGAACAAAGAACAGCTTATCAGAGATTGGCTGGAGGATGATGAAAGCCAAGAAGAGCAAGAGGCAGGCACAGCAGGGGTTACTGTGGAGGCGGTTAACCCTGTAAGTGCCAAGGACTCTGAGCTGGAAATGGCCCTTAGACTTCTGGGAAGTGATGACCCCCAGCTGAGACTGCAGCTAATTCTCCAGCATCAGATTGCGGCAGAAGAGGCTGCAGAGAGAGAAAAAGAAAGGCAGCATGAACTGGAACTGCAGCGCCTGGAGAGAGCCAGTTCTTCCACCCAGAGCAGCAATGATGGAGAATCAAACGCCAACAGACTACGGCCAGAGCATTTTCCCATGCTCGAGAAAGACACTGACCTGGAAATGTTCCTGAGAGGGTTTGAGAAGGTGTGTCAGCAGTACCAGTTGCCTAAAGTGCAGTGGGGACAGTATTTAACCCAACGCTTGAAAGGAAAGGCCCTGGGTGTGTTTGCTTTCCTTCCAGGAGGAACGTTACAAGGTCTATGATGCCATAAAGAAGGCCCAGCTCAAAAGTTTTAATCTAACCCCTGAGTTTTATCGTAAAAAGTTCAGGAGCATGCAGCAAGGAACATCGGACAGCTGCACAGAACCACATTCCGGTTGAGATTCTGTAGCAGTTCCTGCAAACCAGGAGTCCGGAGGCCAGAGTGGATTCTGGACAGAAAGTCTAACGGTACAGCGGAGGCAGCGGATCTGGCCAGCGACTCCAGCACGACGCGTGCCTACACCAGATGGAACTACCGCCTGGAAAGAAGGAACTACACCTACACCGGTTGTCAAGTCAGCGGGGAAACCGATGAATACATCATCCACCAGCCAAGGAGCAGCGGCCGCATCGAGCCAAGGGGATACCCCAAATTGGTTGGGGCACCTGAGTGCCACTTGTCCCACAAGGAAGCAGCCGCAGCGGGCAGAAGGAGGTGGAAAAGCCTCAGTAAGTAAAACGCCTATCCTTTGTGTGTCTGGATCAGTGGATCAAGGTAGCGACAACCTGCAGAGCGTTACTGGGGGTGACAATATGACTATCGGTCTCCGGGATACTGGTGCATCATGTACCTTAGTCGGTCTGGAAGATATTAATCCAGGAAAGACTATGGCCATCAAAGGAGTTGTTGGGGTTCGCCCCAAGGTGCACCTAGATTGGGGTGTTGGTAAAGGGTTACGTGAGGTTGGGGTTTCTGAGGATATTCCCGTGAATGTGCTGCTGGGGAACAAATTGGGCCAGCTGGTATGTCGGTATGCCCCAGAGGATGACTCCTGTGAGTCGAATGTGTTAATGGACAACCCCTACAATCTGAGGTACTGTGTGAAACTTCTGGCGCATATAATTACAGCCGCAGTAGCAGCAAATGACGGCCAATATACGAAGTACAGCTGCACAAAAGTCCGGCCGTGCAACACAAGTGGAATTTGAACGCATTTTTTCGAGAACGCAGAACCGCTAGTACTGACGTACAGAGTGCGCAGCGGCGGCATAGCGGCGTGATTAGGAGATGTCAGACGCTGCACATGTGCGGCCTACATTACGTCCAGACGGATAAAGTGTCCTGTTGTGGTACCTGGCACTTGTGGAGCGTCTGATAGCTGCAGTGGCGGAGCATCCCGAGCTTTGGGACACGCTTGTGACCTGTACAAGGACAAACCCAGAAAGGCCAGCGCGTGGGTTGCAGTGTCAAGGGTGGTGTACCTGGACTATGATACGTGGTCTGACAGAGAGCAGAAGCTACAGAGTGAGTACAGGATTATTTAATTCTTAAATCACATGTACAATAAAAGTAAATGACAAACAGAATAGGTGCAGTCACATGTTAAATGCTCCCCACCTGCCAGGGCACCTGACCTGCATCGCTAGTAAAATAATCAGAGCATCGCATCGCGAAACCTGTTGGTGTGTCTATTCACAGCTATTATGTCATCGTTTGCATATTCATCCAGACCCGTAACGGTGAGGGTATCATCGAAATTAAAACCATCCCTCGCATTCTACATAATTATGTTCGTGCAACAGCATTTCACAATATCCACACAGAAACCACATTTACATCGAATGGCGATGAAAAATCCTCCACTTGTTGGTCAGTATGCCAAAGCTACACTCGACATACCATCTCGCCCGCGACAGCCTGTAATTAAACACCCGCTTCTTCCCAGTCAGGTGTGGCCCTGAGTATGGCCATAGGAGATGTGTGGATAGGCCGAATGCTTCGTCACCCACGTAGGCATAGGGGACTGCCACGTCACTGCCAGGCAATGGTGCAGGTCTGGGGATGTGCAGGGTCCCACTCTCTAGCTCATCCCACAGTGTAGAGTTCCTGTACAATGTGGAGTCAGAGTCTTTGCCGTATGATCCGACATCCACAAAATCATAGTTGGCATCTGCCACCGCCAGTAGGCCAATGGAAAATAAATGTTTATAATTTTGATACAGTGAGCCACTGTGCAGTGGCTTCACTATGCGGACATGTTTGCCATCCACGGCTCCAAGGCAGTTGGGGAAGTTGGCTCTCGCCCAAAATCCTGCTGCAATTGCTACCCATGCCTCGTCCGTGGGTGTTGGCAAACATTGCTCCTTCATGGTCTCCCATATGGTTTGGCACACCTTGCGGACGATCTCACCAGCTGTTGATCTGCCAACGCGGAAGTTGTAATGCAGATCCTTCAAACTGCATCCACTAGCAAGATACCTGGGAAATATGAATTAAATCTGTGTTATGATCACATCATGTGAACTGAACCTAATGTCACTCTCATTATGTTTTGCAGCACATGAAATCATCAACAAGTTGTCATGATCCACCTGGATGCTGTCACGGTCTGAACCCACAGACCCTCTGACGTCCCCTTTTTGTTTGCCTTTTTTGCATGTTCTGCATGACTTATGCGGATTCCAGGACTTTGTTTAATTGCATCCAGAACCTGACTATCACCTGCATCCTATCCAGCCTGATGCACCCTGTATAAAAGGAGGTCACTCCCTTTGATCTGGACTTCCTCATTGAAGTCTGGACTTTGTACCTAGCTGACCAGCTTTTGGAAACCTCTTGTGCTGGACATATCTTCTGAACACCCTCTGGATTTCTTACCGGTTATACCCTCTGGACCACCCATCTGATTCCCCTCTCGAGTACCCATCTGAAACCCTCCTGTGAACTTTTCCTACCTCTGCTATACCGGTAACCCCCATCATTTGCTGCGAGTTCCCCCTTATTGGATTTCACGTGTACGACCCCTGGCTATGGACTTTTGATTATTCTGTTATCTGTATTCCTCGACTTCTGCTCGAAACCACGAGATTACCTTATCCTATATCTGGATACCTTGCCCTGGACTTTATCATTTATCTGTTCAGTAGGGTTGCACCGATACCGATACTAGTATCGATATCGGTGCCGATACCGGGTACTGCAGGAGTACTTGGTACTCGTGCAGTACCCCCGATATTTTTTTCCGATACCGGAAGCCGAGGGGCTGCGGCGGCTGTCCGAATGCTCTATCGGCATTTGGACAGCCGCCCCTGGAGCTGCTCTCCGCCCTGTGTTTAATACTTACCTTCCTTCAGCGCTGCCGGGAAAGTCTTCGTGCGCACACTCCTTGGAAGGACCCCAGCCGCGACCACGTGGGACCATGTGATCGCGGCTGGGGTCCTTCCAACGAGAGCGCGCGCGGGAACTTTCCCGGCGTCGCTGAAGGAAGGTAAGTATAAAACAAAGTGAGCAGCTGCAGGGCCTGTCTGAATGCAGATAGAGAATTCAGACAGGCCCTGCAGCTGGTCTCCGCTCATACTTACCTTCCTTCAGCGACGCCGGGAAAGTTTCCCCGCGCGCGCTCGTTGGAAGGACCCCAGCCGTGATCACATGGTCCCACGTGGTCGCGGCTGGGGTCCTTCCAAGGAGCGCGCGCGCGAAGACTTTACCGGCGGCGCTGAAGGAAGGTAAGTATGAGCGGAGAGTGGGGGCATATCCATGAGCAGGGGGTGCATATCCATGAGCAGGGGGGGCATATCCATGAGCGGCATTATCCATGAGCAGGGGGGCACATCCATGAGCGGCATTATCCATGAGCTGGGGGGCATATCCATGAGCAGGGGGGGGATATCCATGAGCAGGGGGGGGCATATCCATGAGCGGCATTATTCATGAGCAGGGGGGGCATATCCATGAGCAGGGGGGGGCATATCCATGAGCAGGGGGGAGCATATCCATGAGCAGGGGGGAGCATATCCATGAGCAGGGGGGAGCATATCCATGAGCAGGGGGGCATATCCATGAGCGGCATTATCCATGAAGGGGGGCATATCCATGAGCGGCATTATCCATGAGCTGGGGGGCATATCCATGAGCAGGGGGGGCATATCCATGAGCGGCATTATTCATGAGCAGGGGGGCATATCCATGAGCAGGGGGGGCATATCCATGAGCAGGGGGGGGCATATCCATGAGCAGGGGGGGGCATATCCATGGGCGGCATTATTCATGAGCAGGGGGGCATATCCATGAGCAGGGGGGGCATATCCATGAGCAGGGGGGGCATATCCATGAGCAGGGGGGGCATATCCATGAGCAAGGGGGGCATATCCATGAGCAGGGGGGCATATCCATGAGCAGGGGGGGCATATCCATGAGCAGGGGGGGGCATATCCATGAGCAGGGGGGCATATCCATGAGCAGGGGGGGGCATATCCATGAGCAGGGGGGGCATATCCATGAGCAGGGGGGGGCATATCCATGAGCAGGGGGGGGCATATCCATGGGCGGCATTATTCATGAGCAGGGGGCATATCCATGAGCAGGGGGGGGGCATATCCATGAGCAGGGGGGGCATATCCATGAGCAGGGGGGGGCATATCCATGAGCATGGGGGGGCATATCCATGAGCAGGGGGGGGCATATCCATGAGCAGGGGGGGGCATATCCATGAGCAGGGGGGGGCATATCCATGAGCAGGGGGGGGCATATCCATGAGCAGGGGGGGGCATATCCATGAGCAGGGGGAGGCATATCATGAGCGGCATTATCCATGAGCTGGCGGGCATATCCATGAGCAAGGGGGGGGCATATCCATGAGCAAGGGGGGGCATATCCATGAGCAAGGGGGGGGCATATCCATGAGCAAGGGGGGGGGCATATCCATGAGCAAGGGGGGGGCATATCCATGAGCAAGGGGGGCATATCCATGAGCAGGGGGGGGCATATCCATGAGCAAGGGGGGGCATATCCATGAGCAGGGGGGGCATATCCATGAGCAAGAGGGGGCATATCCATGAGCAAGAGGGGGCATATCCATGAGCAAGAGGGGGCATATCCATGAGCAAGGGGGGGCATATCCATGAGCAAGGGGGGATATCCATGAGCAGGGGGGCATATCCATGAGCAAGGGGGGCATATCCATGAGCAAGGGGGGCATATCTGAGACAAGGGGGGGGCATATCCATGAGCTGGGGGGCATATCCATGAGCTGGGGGGGGCATATCCATGAGTGGGGTCAGGATATCCATGAGCTGGGGTCAGGATATCCATGAGCTGGGGTCAGGATATCCATGAGCTGGGGCAAATCCATGAGCTGGGGCAATATCCATGAGCTGGGGCAAATCCATGAGACCTGGGGGCTTTATAGGAGGTCTGTTCTTATTGGAAAGCGTCACGTGACATAAAATAAAAGTATCGGTAATTGGTATCGGTGAGTACTTGAACAAAAGTATCTGTACTCGGTCTTAAAAAAGTGGTATCGGTGCATCCCTACTGTTCAGTATCTCCCTCCCTATTTAGTTGTTCGTATTTTCAGTTTCCACCTGTGTCTCCTAGTTTTCATCCTGTTTAAACCTTTTTTCTTTTCGTTCTGCTTATCGCCTCCCTTTTCTTTCTCAGCGAACCTATTCATTTATTTCTGCTGTTTTATGTTTAGTAATATCTTGTTTGACCCCACATCCTGCATAATTCATTACCGCTCACTGCAATCTGGGCACACACATGCAATCCATGCAGTGCGCCACTTGTGTCATGCGGACTATCAGGGACAACTACACCCGGGTCCTGAAGAAGGAAGCGGCAGCTGCGCGTTCTGGAGCTGGGGCAAGGAAGAAGGTGCACAGCTATCTGTACACCGAACAACGGTCCTTCCTCAGAAGGACCCAGGAGCCAAGGCCAACTGTGAACAGCATTGACAAGCCATCCACCTCCTGGCTCACAGGAGCAACACCTGCTGGCAGGAGGTTCTGGCAGCTGCCAGGAGGAGGCTGACCAGGGTGGCACGGACTCGCAGGTGAAGAGCAGACCGGTGCCAGCTACAGCACCGAGAGACAGCACCAGACCGGCTCACAACAGGAGGAGGGGACCGCCTAGCGACTTTGAGCAGGCCATGGTCAGGTTCGTGGGGTCGCACCATCCACCACCTCCGACAGTGAGGACATATCCTTTGTCCACTCCTATCAGTCCCTGCTGAACCAGATGACCCCGGCGCAGAAGGTGGAGTACCGCCGCAGATCCCTGGACCTCATCCATGAGATCCTGTCCCGTCCAGAACAGGCGGCAGTGTACTACGGTGCTGTGCCACAAGGCCCCCATGCCACTGGTTATGCCAGCCACAGCCAGGCGCCACCCACCCACCCATGTCCCGAGCTGCTGGGCCTCCCCCAGAGTCTGGGTACCGCCACAGCTCCATACAAGGTCCTCATGAGCCAGATGCTCCTCCTGTACCATGATTTGTGAGGTGTCTGCTCGTTTTTTTTTCCTTGACATGCTGTTTCCGTTGTCACTGTTAGATTTTGTCCTTTGTTGTTTTCTTTCAGATATATGTTAAAAATAGGATTTTATTTTCATTACAATATATTTCTATTTACATACATTCTTGTCAGTGTCAGAGGTTTTTTCGGACGTGTCTTGGAATGTGATGCCTGCGTGTGGGTGGGTATGAATGTGCTTGTGTACATGTCACTACAGACCGACAATAGGGGCTCTGCACACCGAACACATGTCTGCTGACTGGCAGCGAAGTCATGCATGCTGGTGTTTGGAAGTACTTACCGCAAAGTGATGACCAGCATCTCCTCCGGTGGTATGGCATCCCTCATGTTGGTGTCCCTCTTGGTCAGTGGCTCACGTAACTCTGACAACAGTTCATCGAATGAGGGGATGGACATCCGCATGTAGTTGAAAAACTTCACGGGGTCCCTCTCTCGCAGTGGCCTGTACAGCGTCACAAAGTGGCCATGCGTGTGTCTGGCAGCGTTGATGGGATGAACCCATGACCACCGTTGTCTTGTTCTGGGAGGTACAGGTAGCTCGTTGCAGCAAACACAAACACTTGGAGTGCATCCCTCTTGGTGAAACGCCACCATCCACAAAATGCCTTTTTATAGCCCTTCACCTTATTTTTTGATTCAGCTATTGATTTGGTTAATCAGATTACGCGTTTAATTGCAGATCCGTAGAAAAATCACGCACAAAAATGCGCATCGTATGACTGTTTTCACGCATTCCGTGAAAAAAAATACGTCAATGCGTTCGGACACACTTTTTGACGTTCACGGTGAAAAATGCTTTCGTTTGACCCTAGCCTTATTATAATAGAAAGTTTCTATTGAATACATATTATAAAATAACAATTTAAATCAGAATAGTATAAAAAAAGCAGTAACCCTACTCATAGCACCCCCCATGTCACATATACACACACACAGTAGGGTTGCACTAATACCACTTTTTTTTTTAGGACCGAGTACAAGTACCGATAGTTTTTTTCCCCAGGTACTCCTCTGTAACGAAGCTCCTTCTACCTTTCTGCCCTCACCCTCCTTGGCACCCTTGCCCACACTATACACGGCCTCTGTGCCTGTTGGAGAGGTGTGGATGCTGGCCTCCTGCCAAGAGATCGTGGACCATTGGTGACAAAGCCAGTTCTTAAGGACAATGGGCATACATGGGCACCTAAGGGTTAATGCGTTAGATGTATTTCTAGCTTGAAGCGTTTGCATTTTAGGAGTTAGTTTGTGTCAGTGATACAATGTAGACATATTGTTCTTGCTACCCGTTTGTCCTTGGATTGATCGGATGCTGTGTGTTTGCTAATCTCGTCCAGTGTAACCAATTAGGGTCTGCGTCTCATGAGGGAATTCATACACCTCCCTCATGTACACAATGTATTCTCTTGATTGTGTCATGTTTCCCCTCTGTGTTTTCCTTGTAACTGCTCTCATTTCCATTAAAGCATAATCATTTCCCTGCATTAAGCGGTGTTTGGGGAGAGATACCTAGAAATACACAACAGCGCTCCTTCAAGTTCTGGCTGAGGATTGTGTGAGAAGGAAACCTGCTGCGAATCAGCTTGGCTGAAGAGAAGGGACGGACGCGTAACAGGTTCGGGTCTGGTCCACAATTGGGAGATCAGTAAATCCCAGTTGCTGTTACTTTTATATCAAGTCATGTGACGCTTTCCAATAAATAAATTAGGATTTTGCTGAACGCCTGTCCAGTTTATGTTTGTATTAAATGTAAGGCCTGACACCCCATTTACTAACAGCACAGCCTGTGCGCGCACACACACAGACCTCATCTCAGATACATGTATACTTGCAAACCTGACATACCCACTCAAATACATGTATACAGACCAGGTTTGCCCGGTTCCATGTAGCCGTGTCCGCTCGGTTAGATATCTTTACTACTAAAGAACGTAAACTATAAGGGTATCAATTTTCATTTCGCTAACTTCCAAAAAAAAAAAGAAAAAAAAAAAAAAAAAAAAAAAGCTACGAAAATATTGAGCTCCGGGCCCCTAGAGATCTTAATGGTTTGGCACGGATACAGCGTCTCTTTTCAGTCTAGGACTGGAGAAATTAGGAATTTTTCTCCTCCTCCTGGGTGGGGGACTTTTAACGTGTTTTGACAGGATAACCAGCCACACGAGAATCCGAAGACTAACTGCGAGAGCTCCAGCAGCTTTCTCACCGCAATGCTTAACCCTGATGGACAAGCCGACCACCCAGGACACCCTCAGCTGCTGCAGAATCTCTCCCACCGAAAATCCGAGCTTTGGTTTGTGAGGAAACTGCTGAATAATCACATCGTAGAAGCTGCTCCAAGGCGCTTATCTATGGGGATATATTCTATGGCTTTAAATCTGAGGATTTTATTCATTTAAAAAGAACAAAAACACAACGTGGCTTCAGGAAGATCAGCAGCAGCGAAAAGAACATCTCCAAAACCAGGAGGAACCAGGAGACGCAACTACAGAAAGAGTCTTCATCCCAGGGGAAGGGCAAGAGACACTGCGGCAGACAAGTCAGCAATCCCCCCCCCCCAACTACCTCCAGGCTGTAACCCTGATCAAACACAGATTTCATTGTAACCTGCGCAGACACGCCAGGCACACGTGTCCCACAAACCAATCAGAGCCTGCCGGGGCCACCACAAAGCATGGTAGCATCTGGCTACCTCAGACTCTGCCACAGAGCACTACCAGCTGTATGAAGTGGTGAGAGGGGTAATGGGGGGGTGTGAGAGGGGTAATGGGGGGGTGTGAGAGGGGTAATGGGGGGGGGGGCTCCTTGTAACTCTGTATCGAGGTTCTCCTATAATGATAGGTGGACACGGAGGAAGAACCTTGAAAGCTGCCCTGACACTTAACATTCATATCAAACCATCGAGGGCAGAGATGCGCTTGTGTGATGTGAGTCTGTGTGTCCCTGTAACACATCGGGTGTATAGTGTATTTATGCCACATATTGTATGAAAACACGTCACTTACACAATCCAAAGTATAGTCCAAGGATCAGTGCGAGGCTCAGAGCCAGACACACAGCCTGTGAATTACAAAGACACTGTCACACAGCACAGACACATAATGTGAGCAATACAGAAAAGGAGCGCACCCCGACCGGCGCGCCGCAATCCCTCCCCGCACCCCGACCGGCGCGCCGCAATCCCTCCCCGCACCCCGACCGGCGCGCCGCAATCCCTCCCCGCACCCCGACCGGCGCGCCGCAATCCCTCCCCGCACCCCGACCGGCGCGCCGCAATCCCTCCGACAATGCCATAATCTACTTTTGCTCTAAAGAGTTTGAGAGATGTCAGTTTACTTCCAGTTTGCCAGCGAGAAGGCAGACGCGCAGCCAGAAGGCAGACGCGCAGCCAGAAGGCAGACGCGCAGCGAGAAGGCAGACGCGCAGCGAGAAGGCAGACGCGCAGCCAGAAGGCAGACGCGCAGCCAGAAGGCAGACGCGCAGCGAGAAGGCAGACGCGCAGCCAGGCAGAAACGCGCAGCCAGAAGGCAGACGCGCAGCAGAAGGCAGACGCGCAGCCAGAAGGCAGACGCGCAGCCAGAAGCAGACGCGCAGCCAGAAGGCAGACGCGCAGCCAGAAGGCAGACGCGCAGCAGCCAGAAGGCAGACGCGCAGCCAGAAGGCAGACGCGCAGCCAGAAGGCAGACGCGCAGCCAGAAGGCAGACGCGCAGCGAGAAGGCAGACGCGCAGCCAGAAGGCAGACGCGCAGCCAGAAGGCAGACGCGCAGCCAGAAGGCAGACGCGCAGCCAGAAGGCAGACGCGCAGCGAGAAGGCAGACACGCAGCGAGGTGCGCAACGTCTATGTGTGTTATGAGCGAGGAAACGTACCTTCCTCCAGTGATCGCTGAAGAATCCCATTGCCTCCTGCAAAACGATACAATCTACAAGGTGCGCCTTGATAACACAATATATAGATAGTGGGACCAAATCAAAAAGGAGGTAATTTACACGCCCCCCCCCCCCGGGGAGGGGCAGCACCCAATAACATCTGCAGAGACAAAACCAGGAGAAGGTGTGACCGTGCACAGCCTTACACATCCAGACACGCCGGCAGCTCTCTGCTCAGGAGGATAGGGAGTGTCATATCACCAACATATTGACCCATTTCACCCTGTGTGCTGAACTCAATATCACCCTGTGTGCTGAACTCAATATCACCTCTTTTGCTTATTATGTTTTAATGCAGAACCAAGACAGCAGATTCATGATCAACGCGACGCGCGTCAACGCAACCGATCAAGACGGCGCACCCCCCAGGAGAGGAGGCGGCCCGCACCCCCCCAGGAGAGGAGGCGGCCCGCACCCCCCCAGGAGAGGAGGCGGCCCCCACACCCCCAGGAGAGGAGGCGGCCCCCACACCCCCAGGAGAGGAGGCGGCCCCCACACCCCCAGGAGAGGAGGCGGCCCCCACACCCCCAGGAGAGGAGGCGGCCCCCACACCCCCAGGAGAGGAGGCGGCCCGCACACCCCCAGGAGAGGAGGCGGCGCGCACACCCCCAGGAGAGGAGGCGGCGCACACCCCCAGGAGAGGAGGCGGCGCACACCCCCAGGAGAGGAGGCGGCGCACACCCCAGGAGAGGAGGCGGCGCACACCCCCAGGAGAGGAGGCGGCGCACACCCCCAGGAGAGGAGGCGGCGCACACCCCCAGGAGAGGAGGCGGCGCACACCCCCAGGAGAGGAGGCGGCCCCCACACCCCCAGGAGAGGAGGCGCGCACACCCCCAGGAGAGGAGGCGGCCCGCACCCCCCCAGGAGAGGAGGCGCGCACCCCCCAGGAGAGGAGGCGCGCACCCCCCAGGAGAGGAGGCGCGCACCCCCCAGGAGAGGAGGCGCGCACCCCCCCAGGAGAGGAGGCGCGCACCCCCCAGGAGAGGAGGCGCGCACACCCCCAGGAGAGGAGGCGCGCACACCCCCAGGAGAGGAGGCGCGCACCCCCCAGGAGAGGAGGCGCGCACACCCCCAGGAGAGAGGCGCGCACACCCCAGGAGAGGAGGCGCGCACACCCCCAGGAGAGGAGGCGCGCACCCCCCCAGGAGGCCCACCCCCCAGGAGAGGAGGCGGCGCACCCCAGGAGAGGAGGCGCGCACACCCCCAGGAGAGGAGGCGGCCGCACCCCCAGGAGAGGAGGCGCGCACCCCCCCAGGAGAGGAGGCGCGCACACCCCCAGGAGAGGAGGCGCGCACACCCCCAGGAGAGGAGGCGGCCCGCACCCCCAGGAGAGGAGGCGCGCACACCCCCAGGAGAGGAGGCGCGCACACCCCCAGGAGAGGAGGCGGCCCGCACCCCCAGGAGAGGAGGCGCGCACACCCCCAGGAGAGGAGGCGCGCACACCCCCAGGAGAGGAGGCGGCCCGCACCCCCAGGAGAGGCGGCTGGAATGGAAACAACAATGTATCAAGTCTGGAGATTAAATTATTTTTTATGTCTGAATAAAAGTTTTAGGAGTCATTGAGTAAAAACCCGCCCGGCCGTCCGTCCGTCACTTTCCAATAAAACCCGCCCGGCAACCCGTCACCTTCCAATAAAACCCGCCCGCCCGGCCGTCTGTGTGTGTGTGGTGGCGGACCCCCTTCCTATTGGTTCGCTCCGCAGCCCGGGAGGTCCCTCAGTGTAATGCCAGTCCACACACAGGTTCGTGTATACGGAAGTCTCCTCAGCTTCGCCGCCTGTGATGACGTAGCAGGAAATAGGAGCGCGGCGACCAATAGCAGTAAACAGCGTCCGACGTCACATCCTGTGCTTGGAACGCACGCTAAGAAATCTGGGTACGTGAGCCTGGTACGCACGCTCTGCATTGTGGTAGAATGCCGCCCAAGTTCCGCGAGAAAAACCGCGAGAAAAACCGAATCGCGACTCTGCCTTGGCATTCGGGTCGCGCCGCTGGGCCGTCTGTAGAGCGACATGAGCAGCGAGCGCTCTCCCCACCGCGAGAACCCCGAATCCAGCGCAAAGGAATCCGCCCACAGAAACCTCAGCAGCTTTACTACAACTCCCGTGATGCATTGCAGGACCGCCCCTCTGCTCTGCAGCGTCCGCCTCATTCGCGAGAGCTGCGTCACACACGTGGGCGGGGTTACATCGCACAGAATTCTATTCCCTCCCTCGAGCCGTCTGCACCTATAGGAACGTCTGTCCTATTAACCCCTCAAGTGCCGATATTATGTCCTTGCACCTGTATTATCCTCTGTAACCCTCTCAGCGCCGATACCAGCCTCTCCTCAACTGCAGTAACGTCTGTCATTAACCCGTGCACTGCCATCTTGCACATATTCAGGGGCTATTAACAGCACTGCGGGGTTTACCCGGAAAAACAACTAGCCACAATATCGGCATTACAGGGGTTAATAGCTGAGATAATGCAGGTGAAGAGACTAATAGCAGCACTGCAGGGGTTAATGACAGATCGTTTAGTAGGGGTGCAGGGACTCTAATATCGGCACTGCAGGGGTTAATGACAGATGTTTAGTAGGGGTGCAGGGACTCTAATATCGGCACTGCAGGGGTTAATGACAGATGTTTAGTAGGGGTGCAGGGTCTCTAATATCGGCACTGCAGGGGTTAATGACAGATGTTTAGTAGGGGTGCAGGGTCTCTAATATCGGCACTGCAGGGGTTAATGACAGATCGTTTAGTAGGGGTGCAGGGTCTCTAATATCGGCACTGCAGGGGTTAATCACAGATCGTTTAGTAGGGGTGCAGGGTCTCTAATATCGGCACTGCAGGGGTTAATCACAGATCGTTTAGTAGGGGTGCAGGGTCTCTAATATCGGCACTGCAGGGGTTAATCACAGATCGTTTAGTAGGGGTGCAGGGTCTCTAATATCGGCACTGCAGGGGTTAATCACAGATCGTTTAGTAGGGGTGCAGGGTCTCTATATCGGCACTGCAGGGGTTAATCACAGATCGTTTAGTAGGGGTGCAGGGTCTCTAATATCGGCACTGCAGGGGTTAATGACAGATCGTTTAGTAGGGGTGCAGGGACTGTAATATCGGCACTGCAGGGGTTAATGACAGATCCTTTAGTAGGGGTGCAGGGTCTCTAATATCGGCACTGCAGGGGTTAATGACAGATGGTTTAGGGGTGCAGGGTCTCTAATATCGGCACTGCAGGGGTTAATGACAGATCGTTTAGTAGGGGTGCAGGGTCTCTAATATCGGCACTGCAGGGGTTAATCACAGATCGTTTAGTAGGGGTGCAGGGTCTCTAATATCGGCACTGCAGGGGTTAATGACAGATCGTTTAGTAGGGGTGCAGGGACTCATATCGGCACTGCAGGGGTTAATGACAGATCGTTTAGTAGGGGTGCAGGGTCTCTAGTATCGGCACTGCAGGGGTTAATGACAGATGGTTTAGTAGGGGTGCAGGGACTGTAATATCGGCACTGCAGGGGTTAACATGGCGCTGACACGTGTTAAAGCTGTGGAGATTCTAATGGCAGTTTCCGGGAGAGAATTGTAAGTGGAGCCTCCAGACAGCACGGGCTCCCATTCTGCGCATGCGTCTAGCAGTGTAAAGGCTGTGCGACTCGGGAGGGGAATTCAAAAGCTAAATAGAAGCGACTTCCGGCTTCTCCCCGACTTCCGGCTACTCCCCAAAATCCCTGTCTGAACGCTCAGGTTTAGCGCACTGTGCTTTACTGCCGCCTATAGCGCTGTTTTAAAGCGATAACCGCATAGGAGGCGCTGCAAGTGTCCATTGCTGGACAAATTGATAGGCTGGGGTTAATTAGAGGTCAAGTTTGGTAGCTCAGAGCTGGTTTCAGCCAGCTGAAACTGCTTCTGAGCTGGTTTTTTGCAGCGGGAAAATCTGAACAGCTGATTGGTTAATCAGCTGTTCAGCAGCACGAGCCGTTGCGCGTGCAATCAAGAGCGGGAAATTTCAAACAGCTGATTGGATATCAGCTGTTTGAGAGCTCGAGACAAGTTCCAAAGGTTTTATAAATTGAGAGTCTGAGGTAGTTTTGGTAATTACCTCAGCTGTTTTAGAAGATTGGATCCTGTAGCAGCGTTTCCCCCCCCCTTTTTTTTTTATGTATATTGTCGTAGTTGTTTAATAGGGTAAAGGTCGCCTTATTGGGTGGATGGAGGCAGAAGGGTTCCCAAGCTGGCTGAGAACAGGGCGGTTTGGGAATTTGTTATATTATTTATAAGGTTTTACAGGTTTTTTAAGTTCGGTTTTATGGTTGAAGTTTTATGCCTCCAAATTACCCTTAAATAAAAGCTACGGCCAACTATTCCAAAGTTTATTGGTGTCTGTCGTTATTTGGTAAAGATATTTGTATATATATATATATTTTGTATTCATAGTCCATGCAAGGGACAATATCAGCAGCAGACGCGGCGCCTCCTCCTCCCGGGTCAGGTCGCGATTCCAGGAGGGAGAGGGGTATGTCACAGGGTCTGGTGTGGTCGCGGACCCTGGGGGGGGGGTCTGTGTGTGTGTGGTGGCGGAATCCCTTCCTATTGGTTCGCTCCGCAGCCCGGGAGGTCCCTCAGTGTAATGCCAGTCCACACACAGGTTCGTGTATACGGAAGTCTCCTCAGCTTCGCCGCCTGTGATGACGTAGCAGGAAATAGGAGCGCGGCGACCAATAGCAGTAAACAGCGTCCGACGTCACATCCTGTGCTTGGAACGCACGCTAAGAAATCTGGGTACGTGAGCCTGGTACGCACGCTCTGCATTGTGGTAGAATGCCGCCCAAGTTCCGCGAGAAAAACCGAATCGCGACTCTGCCTTGGCATTCGGGTCGCGCCGCTGGGCCGTCTGTAGAGCGACATGAGCAGCGAGCGCTCTCCCCACCGCGAGAACCCGAATCCAGCGCAAAGGAATCCGCCCACAGAAACCTCAGCAGCTTTACTACAACTCCCGTGATGCATTGCAGGACCGCCCCTCTGCTCTGCAGCGTCCGCCTCATTCGCGAGAGCTGCGTCACACACGTGGGCGGGGTTACATCGCACAGAATTCTATTCCCTCCCTCGAGCCGTCTGCACCTATAGGAACGTCTGTCCTATTAACCCCTCAAGTGCCGATATTATGTCCTTGCACCTGTATTATCCTCTGTAACCCTCTCAGCGCCGATACCAGCCTCTCCTCAACTGAGTAACGTCTGTCATTAACCCGTGCACTGCCATCTTGCACATATTCAGGGGCTATTAACAGCACTGCGGGGTTTACCCGGAAAAACAACTAGCCACAATATCGGCATTACAGGGGTTAATAGCTGAGATAATGCAGGTGAAGAGACTAATAGCAGCACTGCAGGGGTTAATGACAGATCGTTTAGTAGGGGTGCAGGGACTCTAATATCGGCACTGCAGGGGTTAATGACAGATGTTTAGTAGGGGGCAGGACTCTAATATCGGCACTGCAGGGGTTAATGACAGATGTTTAGTAGGGGTGCAGGGACTCTAATATCGGCACTGCAGGGGTTAATGACAGATGTTTAGTAGGGGTGCAGGGTCTCTAATATCGGCACTGCAGGGGTTAATGACAGATCGTTTAGTAGGGGTGCAGGGTCTCTAATATCGGCACTGCAGGGGTTAATGACAGATCGTTTAGTAGGGGTGCAGGGTCTCTAATATCGGCACTGCAGGGGTTAATCACAGATCGTTTAGTAGGGGTGCAGGGACTCTAATATCGGCACTGCAGGGGTTAATCACAGATCGTTTAGTAGGGGTGCAGGGTCTCTAATATCGGCACTGCAGGGGTTAATCACAGATCGTTTAGTAGGGGTGCAGGGTCTCTATAATCGGCACTGCAGGGGTTAATCACAGATCGTTTAGTAGGGGTGCAGGGTCTCTAATATCGGCACTGCAGGGGTTAATGACAGATCGTTTAGTAGGGGTGCAGGGACTGTAATATCGGCACTGCAGGGGTTAATGACAGATCCTTTAGTAGGGGGCAGGGTCTCTAATTCGGCACTGCAGGGGTTAATGACAGATGGTTTAGGGGTGCAGGGTCTCTAATATCGGCACTGCAGGGGTTAATGACAGATCGTTTAGTAGGGGTGCAGGGTCTCTAATATCGGCACTGCAGGGGTTAATCACAGATCGTTTAGTAGGGGTGCAGGGTCTCTAATATCGGCACTGCAGGGGTTAATGACAGATCGTTTAGTAGGGGTGCAGGGTCTCTAGTATCGGCACTGCAGGGGTTAATGACAGATGGTTTAGTAGGGGTGCAGGGACTGTAATATCGGCACTGCAGGGGTTAACATGGCGCTGACACGTGTTAAAGCTGTGGAGATTCTAATGGCAGTTTCCGGGAGAGAATTGTAAGTGGAGCCTCCAGACAGCACGGGCTCCCATTCTGCGCATGCGTCTAGCAGTGTAAAGGCTGTGCGACTCGGGAGGGGAATTCAAAAGCTAAATAGAAGCGACTTCCGGCTTCTCCCCGACTTCCGGCTACTCCCCAAAATCCCTGTCTGAACGCTCAGGTTTAGCGCACTGTGCTTTACTGCCGCCTATAGCGCTGTATATCAGCAGCAGACGCGGCGCCTCCTCCTCCCGGGTCAGGTCGCGATTCCAGGAGGGAGAGGGGTATGTCACAGGGTCTGGTGTGGTCGCGGACCCTGGGGGGGGGTGTGTGTGTGGTGGCGGAATCCCTTCCTATTGGTTCGCTCCGCAGCCCGGGAGGTCCCTCAGTGTAATGCCAGTCCACACACAGGTTCGTGTATACGGAAGTCTCCTCAGCTTCGCCGCCTGTGATGACGTAGCAGGAAATAGGAGCGCGGCGACCAATAGCAGTAAACAGCGTCCGACGTCACATCCTGTGCTTGGAACGCACGCTAAGAAATCTGGGTACGTGAGCCTGGTACGCACGCTCTGCATTGTGGTAGAATGCCGCCCAAGTTCCGCGAGAAAAACCGAATCGCGACTCTGCCTTGGCATTCGGGTCGCGCCGCTGGGCCGTCTGTAGAGCGACATGAGCAGCGAGCGCTCTCCCCACCGCGAGAACCCCGAATCCAGCGCAAAGGAATCCGCCCACAGAAACCTCAGCAGCTTTACTACAACTCCCGTGATGCATTGCAGGACCGCCCCTCTGCTCTGCAGCGTCCGCCTCATTCGCGAGAGCTGCGTCACACACGTGGGCGGGGTTACATCGCACAGAATTCTATTCCCTCCCTCGAGCCGTCTGCACCTATAGGAACGTCTGTCCTATTAACCCCTCAAGTGCCGATATTATGTCCTTGCACCTGTATTATCCTCTGTAACCCTCTCAGCGCCGATACCAGCCTCTCCTCAACTGCAGTAACGTCTGTCATTAACCCGTGCACTGCCATCTTGCACATATTCAGGGGCTATTAACAGCACTGCGGGGTTTACCCGGAAAAACAACTAGCCACAATATCGGCATTACAGGGGTTAATAGCTGAGATAATGCAGGTGAAGAGACTAATATCGGCACTGCAGGGGTTAATGTCAGATTATGTATGGAGAGAGTACAGGGTTAATCTGCTGCTTCACGTTGCTATATGGGGATTCCTCTAAAACCCTGCAAGGAGAAACATGGACAAAACAGCAACGCGGCGAACTGAGAGAGCACCGGAAAAAAGATTTATTGGTATAAGAGACTTGTAGATATTATTATGTTTTTATATCTTAAATGGTTTTAAATTGCTGCTGCTCTGCCTCATCCTGTGCAAGAAGGTTTGGGGGTTCCTTACAATCCCCTGAGCGTGTTACTGCAGGGGTATCTCCGGTACATTGTGTTTATACTGCAGGGGTATCTCCGGTACATTGTGCTTATACTGCAGGGGTATCTCCGGTACATTGTGCTTATACTGCAGGGGTATCTCCGGTACATTGTGCTTATACTGCAGGGGTATCTCCGGTACATTGTGCTTATACTGCAGGGGTATCTCCGGTACATTGTGCTTATACTGCAGGGGTATCTCCGGTACATTGTGCTTATACTGCAGGGGTATCTCCGGTAAATTGTGCTTATACTGCAGGGGTATCTCCGGTACATTGTGCTTATACTGCAGGGGTATCTCCGGTACATTGTGCCTTATACTGCAGGGGTATCTCCGGTACATTGTGCTTATACTGCAGGGGTATCTCCGGTACATTGTGCTTATACTGCAGGGGTATCTCCGGTACATTGTGCTTATACTGCAGGGGTATCTCCGGTACATTGTGCTTATACTGCAGGGGTATCTCCGGTACATTGTGCTTATACTGCAGGGGTATCTCCGGTACATTGTGCTTATACTGCAGGGGTATCTCCGGTACATTGTGCTTATACTGCAGGGGTATCCCCGGTACATTGTGCTTATACTGCAGGGGTATCTCCGGTACATTGTGCTTATACTGCAGGGGTATCTCCGGTACATTGTGCTTATACTGCAGGGGTATCTCCGGTACATTGTGCTTATACTGCAGGGGTATCTCCGGTTACATTGTGCTTATACTGAAGGGGTATCTCCGGTACATTGTGCTTATACTGCAGGGGTATCTCCGGTACATTGTGCTTATACTGCAGGGGTATCTCCGGTACATTGTGCTTATACTGCAGGGGTATCTCCGGTACATTGTGCTTATACTGCAGGGGTATCTCCGGTACATTGTGCTTATACTGCAGGGTATCTCCGGTACATTGTGCTTATACTGCAGGGGTATCTCCGGTACATTGTGCTTATACTTGCAGGGGTATCTCCGGTACATTGTGCTTATACTGCAGGGGTATCTCCGGTACATTGTGCTTATACTGCAGGGGTATCTCCGGTACATTGTGCTTATACTGCAGGGGTATCTCCGGTACATTGTGCTTATACTGCAGGGGTATCCCCGGTACATTGCCGTACATTGTGCTTATACTGCAGGGGTATCTCCGGTACATTGTGCTTATACTGCAGGGGTATCTCCGGTACAATCCCCTTATACTGCAGGGGTATCTCCGGTACATTATGCTTACACTTCCTGTTTCCTGTTCTGACCTCTGACCTGGAGGTAGTTCTATGATCCAGCATGATTCCTCACACAAGCAGCTTGCAGTGTCTTCATTTCTATACATGAAACAGGTATCTCCGGTACATTGTGCTTATACTGAGGGGTATCTCCGGTACATTGTGCTTATACTGCAGGGGTATCCCCGGTACATTGTGCTTATACCGCAGGGGTATCCCCGGTACATTGTGCTTATACCGCAGGGGTATCCCCGGTACATTGTGCTTATACTGAAGGGGTATCTCCGGTACATTGTGCTTATACTGAAGGGGTATCTCCGGTACATTGTGCTTATACTGAAGGGGTATTGTTGTGTATTGATTATGCTTACACTTCCTGTTTCCTGTTCTGACCTCTGACCTGGAAGCAGTTCTATGATCCAACATGATTCCTCACACACACAGCTTGCAGTGTCTTCATTTCTATACATGAAACATGGTGTCAGAAGTAACTAGAATCAGGACTGAGCCTCTTGTCTGGAGCTCGGCAGCTTTGGGAAACTACACAGGTTTGTGAACTGTGGACTAAGACTGGTCCTTGTGGATTTTTTTTTCTATTTGAGAGCTCAGAGGCTTCCTGGCAATATGGCCACAATGAATTGCAAACCTCCCCCAGAGGAGAGGAGAATGAATGGAGATTGGAGCAGCAACTGGGAATCTTTCAGAGCTGAATTTGAAGATTATTCCCTGGCTACAGGCTCGAATGAGAAATCTGCAGCAGTGCAGGCAGCAACTCTGAGGAGAGTGACGGTCAGTGAATGCAGGCAGCAACTCTGAGGAGAGTGACGGGCAGTGAATGCAGGCAGCAACTCTGAGGAGAGTGACGGGCAGTGAATGCAGGCAGCAACTCTGAGTGACGGGCAGTGAATGCAGACAGCAACTCTGAGGAGAGTGACAGGCAGTGAATGCAGACAGCAACTCTGAGGAGAGTGACGGTCAGTGAATGCAGGCAGCAACTCTGAGGAGAGTGACGGGCAGTGAATGCAGGCAGCAACTCTGAGTGACGGGCAGTGAATGCAGACAGCAACTCTGAGGAGAGTGACGGGCAGTGAATGCAGACAGCAACTCTGAGGAGAGTGATGGGCAGTGAATGCAGGCAGCAACTCTGAGGAGAGTGATGGGCAGTGAATGCAGGCAGCAACTCTGAGGAGAGTGACGGGCAGTGAATGCAGACAGCAACTCTGAGGAGAGTGACGGGCAGTGAATGCAGGCAGCAACTCTGAGGAGAGTGACGGGCAGTGAATGCAGGCAGCAACTCTGAGGAGAGTGATGGGCAGTGAATGCAGACATGTGTATAAACACAATGTGAACCTCACAGCAGAGCAGCAAGAAAATGTTACAGCAATTCTACAAGCCCTGGAAGCTTATTTCAAACCTGCTAAAAACATAATTTACGAAAGGTATGTGTTTGGGTGCTGCAAACAAGAAGAGGGAGAATCTTTTGATAACTTTGTTACACGCCTGAGAGAAAAGGCAGCAACTTGTGATTAAGAGACAAAATTGTTTTGGGCATAGCTAGTGAGAGCGCACGCACAGGCGCCTACTAAGAGAACATGACTTAACTCTAAACATAGCCATTGAAACGTGCCGTACAGCAGAGCTCACTGACAGACATCTGAAAGTCATGGAACAGGACAGACAGAGGACCGACAGCATAAACATTGCAATGCAGCGTTATAACATAAGCAAACCGCAGCAACGCCGCCTGATTAGCGCAAACGCTGCCAACCTTACAGCATGCAAATACTGTGGGACTGTGCATCAAAGAATTAAAGAGCAGTGTCCATCTTATGGGAAGTCTTGTAGGTCTTGTGGAAGAACAAACCATTTTGCTAATGTTTGTCTGTCAAGTAGACGACAGCATCGATTGGAAAATTACACACCGTGGAGAACACGTCTGCATATGAGGAAGAGACAGTCTCCGCTGAAGTTCTATACAGCAGTGAAGTAATCGGCGCTGTGCAATCCAGAGGAAAGAAATGGTTCGTCACTTTACGTTTAAATAATAGACCCCAATCCTGTCAGCTCGATTCAGGAGCAACGTGTGATGTAATGTGTTTAAAAGACAAAATGATGTTAGCGCCAGACGCACATCTACTGCCAAGTGACACCAAACTAAAGCTATACGCTGAGCTTTTGAAATCACTAGGACTCTTCAGGACTGAATGTGTCTTACGTGGACAGAGACACAAGCTAGAGTTTTAAATTGTGGAGGCCCACCAAAAGCCACTGTTATCAGGCTCAACCTGTGAACGTCTAGGGCTGATACATTTCTCCGTCCCTGCAGAGCTCAACGTGATAGACAATCAATCCATAGGGCCCTTGACAAAACATCGGCTGTTACAAGAATTTAGTGATGTGTTTACTGGGCCAGTAGAATCCGTACCAGGGGAAGTTCATTTTGACCTTGATTTGAGTGTCCCTCCAGTCCAATGTGCACCACGCAATGTGCCAGTGGCGTTAAAACAGGCAGTCAAGGCGCAGCTTGACCAATATGAGGCCGATGGACACCTGGCTCCAGTGACTGACCGGATAAGTAACATGGTTATTGTAAAGAAGCCTGATAAGCTAAGAATATGCATAGATCCCAAATTCTTGAATCTGGCACTGAGGCGATCTCACTACATCATGCCAACGCTCGAGGATGTTTTGTACAAGCTGCCTAAAGCGCGTCTGTTCACGCTTGTTGATGCCCGGGATGCATTTTTACAGTGTAAACTGGATACTGCAAGTAGTTACATGACAACCTTCTGGACTCCTTGGGGCAGGAAAAGATGGCTCAAATTGCCTTTTGGAGTTTCAGTTGCACCAGAGGTGTATCAACGTAAACAACATGAACTATTGACTGGACTCAGTGGTGTCGAACCAATAGCTGATGACATCCTTGTGGTTGGCTGTGGGGACACAGATGAGGAAGCAGAGCAAGATCATGATGGCAAACTGCTGGAACTGATGGATCGTTGTAGGCAGGTAAAATTAAGACTTGGCATAAAAAAGCTGCAATTCAAGGTCAAAGAGGTCCGCTTCCATGGACACATCCTATCCTGGGAGGGTTTGAAGGCTGACCCAGAGCCATACTGGATATGCCACAGCCGGAAAATGTGAAATCCCTGCAGCGCTTCATTGGGTTTGTTACCTACCTGGAAAAATTCCTACCTCACCTCTCAGAGGTCTGCGAGCCATTGAGAAGGCTTCTGGACAAGGATGCTGTTTGGCATTGGCTTCCTAAGCATGATAATGTAGTGCAGGACATCAAACGTTTGGTCACAGATACACCTGTCCTGAAGTACTATGACGTTACTACTCCTGTAACTATTCAAAGTGATGCAAGCAAAACTGGACTTGGGTGTTGCCTATTGCAAGCTGGCCAGCCTATCGCTTTTGCTTCAAGAGCACTGACTCTTACTGAACAAAACTACGCTCAAATAGAAAAGGAATGTCTGAGTATAGTGTTTGCCTGCCAGCGCTTTCACCACTACCTCTATGGTCGCGACGAGATCACGGCGGAAACTGACCATAAGCCTTTGATTTCTATTTTCAAGAAACCTCTTTTGTGTGCGCCCAAACGCCTACAGAGCATGTTGCTCACACTACAAAACTATTGCCTAAATGTTGTCTACAAGCCTGGCCCGGAAATGTATATTAGTGACACTCTTAGCAGAGCTACAGCAGCTGGAGGTGCACCCGACTATGCACAACACAGTTTGCAATGTTCAACAGGACCTGGATGTCCTGTCACAGATTAATCAGACTATTTGAACGTCACGGACCAACGATTGCTTCAGATAAAACAGCACACTGAAACCGATGAGAGTTTGCAAGCTCTTAAATATGTTGTTCTGGATGGTTGGCCTGATTCCTAGGAGGAGGTGCCATTAACTGCAAGAGAATATTGGACCTTCAGAGATGAAATCGGCATTCAGGATGGCATACTATACAAGGGGCCGAGGGTCATCATTCCTAAATCTTTAAGATCAGAGATGCTGACACGTATTCATGCCAGTCACATTGGTGGAGAAGCATGCTATAGGCAAGCACGAGATACCCTATACTGGCCCAACATGCAGAATGAGATTAAAGCCTTTGTTAGCCATTGCTCGGCATGCAATGAATATGCACAGGCACAACAGAAAGAACCCATGATGTCGCATGTGCTGCCCACCCGGCCGTGGCAAATTGTAAGCATGGATTTATTGAATTATGCTGGGCAAGATTTTCTGCTAATTGTTGATCACTATTCTGACTTTTGGGAGATTGAGCTACTTCCTGACCTGTCTGCTGATACTACAATCAGGCGTTGCAAAGTACAGTTTGCACGTTATGGCCAGCCGGATAGAGTTATCTCAGATAACAGACCTCAATTCGCATGTGAGCAATTCAGACGGTTCTCTGCAGATTGGGGATTTGAGCACGTTACCTCATCGCCTCGGCACCCGCAAGCGAATGGCAAAGCGGAATCGGCTGTCAAGTATGATGGTACTGACCCGTGGAAAGCCGTTCTACATTGGAGGAACACCCCATCTGAAGGCATGGACAGTAGTCCTGCGCAACGCTTAATGTCAAGGAGACTGAAAACTTTTGCCTGTGGCCAACAAATTACTTGAACCTTGTGTGGTTACAGGTGTCCTAGAGAAACTGCGAAGGAGGAAACAGATAGCAGACACATCATAAGACAGTTTGGCAAAGGACTTACCTGAACTAAGCATTGGAGAGCCAATCCGTATGAAGCCGCTTCCTGGTGACAGGACTGGTCGCTGGAGACTGGGTTCCTGTGTTCAGCGTGTAGCCCCTCGCTCATATCTTGTGGATGTAGACGGCAGTCTCTACCGCCGCAATCGGGTGGCCTTGCGAAGAGCGGAGCGACTCCCCATACAAGCCTATGTGCCTCCTGCACGTGCTCCTCCCGAGGTACTCAATGCTCCTGGACCGCATCCGCAAAGCGGAGGGAATACTGCTGTCCTTTCAGAAGGATACATTGAGAATGACATAATACAGCCACATGTACCATCAAGTTTGTCTGTGCCGAACACCCCAGCCAGGAGGGAGGGCGGCTCTGTATCAATGCCTACTGGAGCCGCACGACCTTCCCCAGGCAAAATCTCTGTGGCCTTGCGTAGCGGTCGAGTTTCAAGAGCGCCAGATAGACTCAATCTGTAGTGTACCTACCAGTCACTCAGCATGCTATGTTTGTGACTGTTCTGGATCTGTTCTAAGATAGACGTCCCAGGAAGCGGGCAGGAGCGGCTCCGCGCGCAATGCCCGCCGGGTGCACCACCATACTGGCTGAATCCAGAACGAAAACACAACCGTGAAGTTTATGATCCATCTAGTGTCATCCCTATTTTGGTGAATTCCGACGAAGCCGTTTGAAGGTCTTATGGGCACCTAACAGAAAGTCCCTGCCCGCCTTATTCCCAAGAGCCGGTTGTAGGCTCCCCAGAATGTGAGTTAAATACTGACATTAATTGCTCTCATCTTGGGTGCGATCGTACTGCGCAATTTTTGGTCCTTTTTCTGTGTTTCCTCCCTACAGTGCACACTCCAACTGCATTTTTGAGAAGATCTACTCCGAAAAAGAACGAATACTGTTTTTGGACATAGGTCTTTTGGAGCGCTATGTTGTTTTCTTTTTTTGTATAATAGGCTGACTTTAAGATTGCATCCGGTGTACCCTATGACCTAGTCAGCGGGAGCCGGCTGGCCGCCGGCCCCCGCTGATTAGGTCACAGGGCATGGCGCATGAGGTCCGCTGCCCTACGCCCTTGCGGCAGACGTCACGCAACGCACTGTGACCAAGTCAACGGGGGCTCCCTCTGATTAGGTCACAGGGCACGCCGCGTGACATCAGCCACCAGGGCCTAGGGCGGGACATGGTGCACCCTGTGTCGGAATCAGAAGGGGCCAGTTGCCATAGAAGTTCACAGGGCCACAGCTCCACAGTAATGTGCAGTGTTTACTATTCTGACACCTTCCTAAACACTGCACGTTACTGTGGTGCTCTGTGACACCCTCCTAAACACTGCTGCACGGTGTTTAACAGGGTGTCGTCACAGAGCTCCACAGTAATGTGCAGTGTGTATGAGGGTGCCATAGAGCTCCACAGTAATGTGCGGTGTGTATGCGCATATCACAGAGCTCCACAGCAATGAAACTCACAGTAATGTGTGCTGTGTAGAAAAAAAAAAGTGGACTGCTCAATCCAAAATGCCCGGGCCTATTTTTTGTCCCAGTCCGGGCCTGGGTAGGCTACATATTTCACAGTGTATTCATTTAATGTTCTCCCTCAATTAATGGCACTTTAGGGGTTAAGGGGTAGGCTCAATGTCACACTGTTAATTTTTTATTGTATTTCCCTGGGTTTATGCATTTTAGGAAGTTAGAAACTAAAGGGTCTATTCACCTTTTAGACCCTTTGCTTTTCGCCACATTTTGGCGAATCCATTTTGCCAAAAATATGGTGAATTCTCTATTTAGTGAATCGTCACCGTAATTTGTGAAAATTGGAGTCTCTGCAGCAGTTATCTGACATCTGCGAAAAGCGGTGAATAAAATAGTGAATTTAACCCCTTCACTGCTGAGCCATTTCACCTATCGGTGTGCTGAGCTTATTTTTACTGGTTTTGCTCATCATGTTTAAATGTGATTTGAAGTCATGTTTTATTATACGACACAGGCACATTATATAATCACTTTTTACAGCAGACTCGAAAGATTCATAATATAATAATGTTATATGTATTACGTCATCTCCTGCCAGAATGCTATAACAAAAAGTTTGACTTTCTATTCATCTACAGCGTGTAAAAATTTTTTTCACATGTTATAATCCGAGCCTTTCTGGTTATTCTACGGGGTACACTTAAAAAAAAAATAACTGGGAACTGGTTACTTTTTTAAAAAATATTTTTATTTATCTTGGATCAGCACAAAGAAAATCAAACAGAGACGTCATATTATACAACAATGACAGATATGAAAACACAAACATGGCATCCAGCCGTTAAACGAAGAAGTCATAATACAATTGTACCGAAACCAATTAGATCAAGTCCAGGTATTCCGTACGTGAACTGACATCTCCACCATTATCTACATGAAGTGAATTCCACCAAGAGCCAAAAGGTGGTTATGTGCAGATCGCTATAGTGTCTGTGGGGGAGGAGGCCAGAAAACAGGTTAAGGGGTGGTCAGGAGGACCTTGTGGGATCGGCGGTGTACCTCACAGCAACCGCAAAGAGTACCAGGGAGCACAGAAAAAGGTACGTTGCAAAGAGTCCTTGGTTTCTCATGGAAGAGTACGAATAAAGGGGGACCACTTGGAGAAGAAGGGCTGAGTCCTCTTTTCCTGAGATACCAAAGCCGCAGTCCAGTCTGCCACAAATACGACATAAATTCTCTCGTAAACCATGCGAAAGGAAGGAGGGGAGGCGGAGATCCATTGGGACAAGATCACTTTCTTGCCGGTCGCGGCTAGCAGAGTAAGCCAAAACTGATGGCATTTATCAAAAGGCCGGGGGTGGGAGGGGTCAGACGATTAAAGATGGTCCATTCCGGGGTTAAAAGGGAGTTCCAGCTGGAGAACCCACAGCTCGAGTCATGCGGGAACGCCGTACCCGCACTTCTCCCGCAGCTGGAATGTTGCGGGAACGCATGTTTCCGCTGTCGGCCGACTTATCACTGGGGCTGCTAGCGGAATGCGTTAAACTGCATTCCGCTAGCAGCCCCCTCAACTGGCCACGTTCCCTGATCACCTACCGGTCTGCTTCCTGTGCGCGGCCGTCGTCCCCAGCCCTGGGAAGGCTGTGACGCGGCCTGCAGCCGAGATCTCGCTAGACGTGTCATAGCCTACAGAGGGCTGGGGAACACTGGCAGCAGCGTGCTGGAGCAGGGAGGAAGACGCGACGCGGGAGGTCTGAGCTGCTGGGTAAGTATAATTCTGGGGGTCAGCCTGGGTATATTATTCTGGGGGTCAGCCTGGGTATATTATTCTGGGGGTCAGCTTGTGCATTATTCTGGGGGTCAGCCTGTGCATATTATTCTGGGGGTCAGCCTGTGCATATTATTCTGGGGGTCAGCCTGGGTATTCTGGGGGTCAGCCTGGGTATTCTGGGGGTCAGCCTGTGTGTATACATATATAATTCTGAGGGCCTGTGCATATATAATTCTGGGGGCCTGTGCCTGTTTGTATATAATTCTGGGGGGGCCTGTGCCTGGTTATACATGTGTAGCGCTGTGGTTAATTCTTTATTGGGGCAGTACCTATTTTTGGCCACCGGAGGGAGACAAGCGCAATGTGAGACACTGAATGTTACATTGGGACTACATTTCCCGGCATGCTTTGGGAACGGACACAGGAAGTGGGTGGAGCAGAGAGACTTATATCCTGAGCCTCGTGGAGAGAGCTGAGAGAGCGCGCCAGGGAGTGGGAGAGACAAGACACAGTGCTGCAGAACGTAACAGCGTCCAGACCGGAGCGCAGGTGCGGCCTAACAGAGTTACAGATCGGGTTACTCAGCCTTACAAAAAGGGAGACCCAGTGATCCACAAGATTACGCAAGCGGCTATTGAGGAAGCCAGAGGACCCCCGAGTAAGGAGTACCGCAGGTCGATCTGACTGGGAGAGCAGGCGGTAAGCTGGACAAGTCGCGGCAGGAGCAGAAAGCCAGACAGCGGATCCAGAAGCCGAGAGAGCCCAGTCAACATCGAGCGGAGAGACGTCCTGGGTCCAGCGGAGCCTCAAGTATCTGGCGGATGGGTGAGAGGCCTTCTAGGCCGTTGCAAAACCAAGAAAGCACGCTGCTGTTTCCAAAACCCACAGGGCCCCAACTTGACTAGTCGAAGATACCTCTTAAGCAATTCACTGGCCAGTTGAATAGTGTACCCGGGTACCATAACACACACACACACACACACACTTACATTCCGGGACACAACCTGTGCGGGACTCACTCCCCAATCAAGAAAGGGGTTAAAGATAATTTTCCGTTTATTTTCTGCTGCGCGTTTCCCGCATTACGAAGTACTGTAAATATATCTAAGAACACAGTGTTATTCATTATATGCCATTTATTCCAGTAAACTATATAATTTATAAAATCCACAACGGTGCTGGAGTATATTTATTCCCTAGTGCGGGGAGACTGACCCGAGGTTCAATTTCAGCGGCTCCTCCGGGAGTGAGCGCTACACGTGGGGGCTCGTTTCCGGGATCCAGTCTCTGGAAAAACCACATCTAAAGGGTTAAATATGAATCCAGATACTGTTGCCGAATGGTGTGAGGAGCACAGTAGTCAGTTAGAATTGTGTATAGTCATGGATATTCCCGCAGACACTTGGGCCGAAGATCAGATTCGCCAGGCCGTGCTGACACCAGATCATCGGGGGTTAATCCTGGACATTAAAGAGAACCCAGATACCTCTCACACGTATGTTCTTTGAGTGGAGAAAGGGTGTTCCAGTATGTTTTCAGGGCACGAGCGTGAAGCTGACCGACGAGGTGGAAGCCCAACTGATTCAGCCAAGTGCGCCACGTGGCGAATCCGCAAGTGTTCCCGCGCCCAGTCCGTTGGCCATGATCGGGCCTGAATTTATAGTGGCTATTGGAGATTTGCTGGCTAAGTGTCAGAGAACAAGCCCTCCGCACACTAACTTCGGTTATCGACGGTTGAGAAATTTTACAGGAAATGTACCAACTCCGGCGGGAGAAGAAACCTTTGAAGAATGGGTGGAACAGGCGATGTGGGACGTCCCTGAAGCCCAGAAAAAGCAAAGGATCACCGAGAGCTTAAAGGGACCTGCGTCAGAAGCGGTGAGAAACCTGAAACTGCGTAAGAAAGACTGCACTGCTCTAGATTATTTAAACGTTCTGGAGGAAGTTTTTGGGCGAACGGAAAAGGCCGCAGAGCTTGTATAGCAGTATGAACACACCTATCAGCGGAAAGGTGAGAGAATGACCGAATACATGAGGCGCCTAGATAAGATTCTGCACCAGATACTCCTCAAAAAAGGGGCCGAGCCGGCCGAAGTGGATAAGATCCGAATAAAACAGATCCTGAGGGGCTCTCAACCTTTAGATCCAGTGATACTGCAGCTGAGAAGCAGAGCAGGTAATCAAGAACTTAAGTACCTGGAACTGATCCGAGCTGTCAGAGAGGAGGAGGCTTTACTGGAAGAAAAATCCTTCAGGCGAAGGGAAAGAGCTTACGCGCAACCTGTGAGGCATAACGACTGTTTGCAGCCTGAAAGCGACTCGTTAGATACCTATGGATCCGACGTGGACGAGCAAGAGCATCTGATCGCTTTTAAATCCACAGAGAAGGCTGCCAAAGAATTAAACCTCTCCGAACATGGTGAGTTGCACAAGACTGTCAAGAAAGTACAAGAAGCTCAAGCTGAATTGCAACGGGTGCACGCGGAACTGTGCCGGGTATTGAAGATGACAGATGCAGGCAGAAATGCAGAAGTTCCTCATCGGCATGCAGACAAACGGAGTTGCTGTGGCGTCTAGCCAGGGTCCTTCAACCGAATCACAGCAGGCGACTGCGTCTCCGTTTTCTAAGAAGAGATGTTTCGGTTGTGGAGAAATGGGCCACTTCCGCGCACAATGCAAAGGCCGAAAGCCTGAAGGGAATAGAGTTGAGGAGCTTTTGAAAGCTTTAGAAGGACTGTTATCTACCTCACCGGCGGGAAACGCCAGAGGGCACAAGTGAAGGAGCAACCTAGGTGCCCGAAGGTTGAAACCCGCTCCAAAAATCAAGCCAGGACTAAGAGGGCGAGAGGGCCCAAAGTCGGGCCAACTGCTGAGCCTGCCAGGACTGAAAGAGTCACTCCCTTAGCATCCGGACCTACGTCATAGGGAAGCAATGCACACCCAAAACCTACACGGCCAAGAAGAAGGACAGGGTACAACAAACTGTGTCTAAGTGTCCTGGTGCCACCACCAAGTTTCCTGACTAACTGATAGGTCCTTCTCCTATTGTGCCAATCCAAGTGGAGGGAGTCTACACTAAAGCCCTGTTGTATTCAGGGGCTCAAGTGACATTGATCTACTGAGACTTCTATGAGAAACATTTGAAGCACATTCCTTTACAGAAATTGAAGGACCTGGAAATCTGGGGTATTGGAACTGAGAAACTCCCCTATGACGGGTATCTACAAGTCAAGTTGGAGATCGGATCCGAAGTTAGACAGTCCGGAGGTTGTGATGCGTTGGCCATTGTGTGTCCTCGGCCTTCAGGGGCCAACAGGAGTTCCATGATAGTGGGGACGAATACTGATTTGGTGCGACGTCTGACACCTATCGTATTGGAAGAAGGTTCTACTCAAGGAGTACACCCAATGTTACGTCCAGTCTATCAGAGGATGGTCGAGGAACAGAAGGCACCTGCCGAAGTGGGGCGCCTATGGAGATTAGAAGGAACAGAGAAGGTTCTGCAAGCAGGAGAAGTAGCGAGCTTTCGGGCTTCAGTCAAGTTGAACGGATCGCAACCAGGGCCCTATGTAGTACTGGAAACCGATTTTTAATCATGGGAGTGAAGCCGGAGTCGAAGTAATTCCTGAAATAATCTCCACTAAAGCTTTGAAAAGAACACGAGGAAGAGTCTCAGTCAGCGTGTGCAATGTGTCTGATTCTCCAGTAGTCCTTAAAGCACGAATGCCTATCGGGCAGGTAGAGTCCGCTACGCCCCTCTCCACCGATTTAGGAGGGGGAGTGGATAAAGAGATTCCAGATGAAAGATTCTACCCCAAGGACGCTCCCATTTCATCCGAGTGGAAGAAACGTCTTCAGTCTCAAGTTCTAAAGTGGAGAGAATTGTTCTCGAAAGAGGAGTTCGACGTAGGCCTAGCTAAAAGTACTGAGCATCGCATTCGATTACAAGAAGACAAGCCATTTCGTGAAAGTTCAAGACGAGTTCCGCTGGGAGACTTGGATGATCTGCGAGAACAGCTTAATGAACTGCAAAGAACCAAGGTGATCCAAGAGTCCAGGAGTCCATATGCATCTCCAATAGTGATGGTCCGGAAGAATGGTTCTGTCCGCCTATGCATAGACTATCACACGCTGAATCGGAGAACCATCCCAGACAGATATGCTACTCCTCGGATAGAAGATGCCTTACAGTGTTTGTCTGGAGCAAAATGGTTTAGTGTACTAGACCTGCGAAGTGGGTATCACCAGATACCAATGCATCCTGAAGACAAAGAGAAGACTGCGTTCATCTGTCCACTGGGGTTCCTTGAATTCAACAGAATGCCTCAAGGCCTTACGGGGACTCCAGCCACGTTCCAACGGTTAATGGAGAAGACAGTCGGGGACATGAATCTGATCGAAGTATTAGTATACCTGGATGACATAATTGTGTTCGGGAAGACTCTGGAAGAACATGAGCAACGTTTGGAGAAGGTCTTGAAGAGGCTCCATGAAGAGGGATTGAAACGGTCTCTGGAGAAATGTAAATTCTGCCTACCGTCTGTTACGTATTTGGGACATGTGGTCTCAGCAGAAGGTGTTTCAACAGATCCTCGGAAATTGGAGGTCGTAGCTTCTTGGCCTAGACCCCGAAACGTCACTGAACTTAGATCTTTCTTGGGGTTCTGTTCCTATTATCGAAGATTTGTAGGAGGATTCACAAAAATAGCTCAACCACTGAACAAGCTCCTACAGAAGGAAAGCACAGAAGAAGGCTGCAAGGTCTCTGACCGAAACTCGTCAGCTCCAGGCCCAAAAGAAAGCTCGAGAGTCCATACAGGGAGAATGGACTAGTCAATGTGAAGGTGCTTTCTTGAAGCTGAAAGAGAGTCTAACTCAAGCTCCTGTCTTGGCCTACGCGGACCCTCACAAGCCGTATGAGTTACATGTGGATGCCAGCAGAGAAGGTCTAGGAGGAGTCCTGTATCAAGAGTATGGTGGATTGCTGAGGCCTGTAGCGTACGTGAGCCGGAGCCTTACGCCTTCAGAGAAAAACTACCCTACCCACAAGTTGGAGTTCCTAGCCTTAAAGTGGGCAGTGGTAGACAAGTTAAAGGACTATCTGTATGGAGCCAAGTTTGTGATAAAGACGGATAACAATCCTCTTACCTATATTCTTACTACTGCGAAACTGGACGCAATGGGACATCGGTGGTTGGCCGCTCTATCGCCCTGGGGTGAATAAATCGAGATGCTGATGCTTTGTCGAGAAGCCCCAACGCTGCAGAATGGACTCCGTTAACTCCAGACGGGGTCCAAGCTTTGTGTCAAGGAGCAGAGCGCCGGGTCAAGGGAGGGATTGAAGCGGAGGCCATAGGAATCATGGCTGCGGCTGTTCCGGAGTTCTACTGCAACCCTACGCAATTGAGAGCTGAAAGTCTACCTACCTTTTCAAAACAGGACCTGAAGGCTGATCAGGCCAGAGACCCTTTAATTGCGTTAACCATAAAGGCCCTAACTGCGAACCAGCGTGAAATTCTGCTGACCAATTCCCCAGATGGAGCCAGATTGGTCTACAAAGAGTGGGAACGGTTGAAGATGTTGGATGGGGTGGTCTACCGAAGGGGCCCCTCAACCAATGCTGAAGAGACCCAACAGTTGTTCCTTCCCACTAAACATAGGGAGAGTGTGCTGCGATCGCTACATGAGCATGGACATTTGGGCGCTGAAAGGACTTTTAAGCTGGTGCGAGACAGGTTCTATTGGCCTTACATGAGAGCTGAAGTGGAAAGTTACTGCCATTCATGTCTGAGGTGTATTCAGAGGAAGACTCTACCAACCCGAACCGCTCCAATGAGCCATCTGCAGAGTCAGGGACCCATGGATTTGGTGTGCATTGACTTCCTATGCTTAGAGCCGGATGCTAGTGGGCAAGGGAATATTTTAGTAGTGACCACTTCACACGTTACGCCCAAGCTTTTTCCACGAAAGCCCAACGCGCTCCGACAGTAGCAAAGGTTCTGATGGAGAAGTTCTTTGTTCACTACGGCCTACCAAGGAGAATACACTCCGATCAGGGTAGAGACTTTGAAAGCCGACTTGTTGGAACTGTTGGGAATCCAAAAGACCCGAACTACACCATATCACCCTCAAGGTGATGCTCAGCCTGAAAGGTTTAAATCGCACGCTGCTAAATATGCTGGGGACATTGTCAAACACAGAAGCAGAGTTGGAGTCGTCACATAGCTACTCTGGTGCATGCATATAACAGTACGGAGAGTGACGCCACTGGATACTCACCGTACCGTCTTATGTTCGGAAGAGAAGCTCGACTGCCGGTTGATTTGGCGTTTGGGTTATCTCTAGACCAGACGTCGGTAGCTTCCCATAGAAATTACGTGGATAGACTTCGAAAGAATCTGACCTCTGTGTTTGAACAGGCCCGTTTGACCTCAGGAAACAGGGAGCAAAAGGAACAAGAGGAACTATGACTTGAAAGTTCGGATACAGGATCTGCAACCCGGTGATAGGGTTTTGTTGAAGAACTTGGGTGCAGCTGCGAGGCAAAAGTTGGCGGATAGATGGAGTTCTCAAGTCTACATTGTCTGCAAGCAACTGCCGGGTCTGCCGGTGTATCAAATCCAGCCGGATGGAAAGGCCGGGCCTCTTAAAAACTGGCACTGGAATCATTTGTTACCTTTGAGAGAGGCTGTGAGGATGCCAGTTGGGGACGAACTTCCTCTGCCAAATCCGCCTGCTCCACGTTTGCCTCCCGTTACTCGGTCTCAGCAGACCCGGGCTGTCGAAGAGAGTTTTTGTCTGGACTGGATGCGCTCACCGGAACCTGAAGAGGTTATCGCGGTTCCTGAACGGTGGGAAAGTAATTTGAGGCCTGAAGCTCCTGAATTTCAGTTGGAAGTTCCTGAGGCTGTTGCAATCCCTGTAGTTCCTGAGGCTGACTCTTATGACTACAGTTCTATGCCTTCACTGGAGGGATCATACTCCGAAGAGGTGTCTGCTCCAGTGGTAGAAAGAAGGACTGAGCCAGCGCCTATAGTACTTCCACCTGAAGAGGAACTGATTGAGCCAGAACCAAAACGCTCTGTTCGACCGCCCCAGCGACTCACCAGGACATAGCACTGAAGAGGCCGTCACCACAGTGCGAAGGCTGCCTGAAGTGTCTGCTATGAGTCAACTTGAGGAAGTGTATCTAACCCACTGTATGCTTACTGCTGATCCTGTATATGTTGCCTAAACTGTGTTGAAATGTAATGTAATTGTTGCACCTCCTTGGAGAGACCCAAGAGTTCTAGGAGGGGGAGAGTGTAGTGCTGTGGTTAATTCTTTATTGTGGCAGTACCTATTTTTGGCCACCGGAGGGAGACAAGCGCAATGTGAGACACTGAATGTTACATTGGGACTACATTTCCCGGCATGCTTTGGGAACGGACACAGGAAGTGGGTGGGGCAGAGAGACTTATATCCTGAGCCTCGTGGAGAGAGCTGAGAGAGCGTGCCAGGGAGTGGGAGAGACAAGACACAGTGCTGCAGAACGTAACAGCGTCCAGGCCGGAGCGCAGGTGCGGCCTAACAGAGTTACAGATCGGGTTACTCAGCCTTACAAAAAGAGAGACCCAGTGATCCACAAGATTACCCAAGCTGCTATTGAGGAAGCCAGAGGACCCCCGAGTAAGGAGTACCGCAGGTCGATCGGACTGGGAGAGCAGGTGGTAAGCTGGACAAGTCGCGGCAGGAGCAGAAAGCCAGACACCGGATCCAGAAGCCCAGAGAGCCCAGTCAACATCGAGCGGAGAGACGTCCTGGGTCCAGCGGAGCCTCAAGTATCTGGCGGATGGGTGAGAGGCCTTCTAGGCCGTTGCAAAACCAAGAAAGCACGCTGCTGTTTCCAAAACCCACAGGGCCCCAACTTGACTAGTCGAAGATACCTCTTAAGCAATTCACTGGCCAGTTGAATAGTGTACCCGGGTACCATAACACACACACACACACACCTTACATTCCGGGACACAACCTGTGCGGGACTCACTCCCCCATCAAGAAAGGGGTTAAAGATAATTTTCCGTTTATTTTCCGCTGCGCGTTTCTCAAATTCCGAAACCTTGTATTTCTTTTCCGCTGCGCGTTTCCCGCATTACAAAGTACTGTAAAGATATCTACGAACACCGTGTTATTCATTATATGCCATTTATTCCAGTAAACTACAGTTGTGTTCAAAATTATTCAACCCCCAATGCTGTAAAGGGTTTTAGGGAATTGTGTACATTTGTAATTGTATTCAGCGTGAAATCCTACGAGGACTTTTTAAAGAACCATATGCAACTAAAATGACATCAATTGGTTTTGTAATACAGTAGTAAATGTTTCTTTTGTGAATTCTTCATTGACACAATTATTCAACCCCTTAAAGACTACCACTCTGAAGAACAGAGGTTCATTCAAGTGTTTTCAATCAGGTATTGAAACCACCTGTGGATGTCACGGAGCAGCAATAAAGCATAATAAGCACCAATTAGGCAGCTTTAAAATGACTGTGATACTCAGCTCCTTCTAGACATTTACTGGTGTGGTTACAAACATGGTGAAGTCAAGAGAATGGTCCAGGAAGACAAGAGAAGAGGTGATTACTCTTCACAGGAAGGGCAATGGCTATAAGAAGATTGCAAAGATGTTAAACATACCAAGAGAGACCATACGAAGCATCATTCGCAAATTCAAGGCAAAGGGAACCGTTGAAACGCTACCTGGTCGTGGCAGAAAGAAGATGCTGACTTCGACTGCTGTGCGCTACCTGAAGCGTAGAGTGGAGAAAAGTCCCCGTGTGACTGCTGAGGAACTGAGAAAAGATTTGTCAGATGTGGGTACTGAAGTGTCAGCTCAGACAATACGGCGCACACTGCGTAATGAAGGCCTCCATGCCAGAACTCCCAGGCACACCCCCTTGCTGTCTCCAAAGAATAAGAAGAGTCGACTGCAGTATGCCAAAAGTCATGTGGACAAACCACAGAAGTTTTGGGTTAGTGTTCTGTGGACTGATTAAACAAAATTAGAACTGTTTGGGCCCATGGATCAACGCTATATGAAGAAAAGAACACCTTGCCTACTGTGAAGCATGGCGGGGGTCAATCATGCTTTGGGGCTGTTTTGCTTCTGCAGGTACAGGGAAGCTTCAGCGTGTGCAAGGTACCATGAATTCTCTTCAGTACCAGGAGATATTGGATGACAATGTGATGCAGTCCGTCACAAACCTGAGGCTTGGGAGACGTTGGACCTTTCAACAGGACAATGATCCCAAGCATACCTCCAAGTCCACTAGAGCATGGTTGCAGATTAAAGGCTGGAACATTTTGGAGTGGCCATCGCAGTCACCTGACTTAAATCCGATTGAGAACCTCTGGTGGGACTTAAAGAAAGCAGTTGCAGTGCGCAAGCCTAAGAATGTGACTGAAGTGGAGGCTTTTGCCCATGACGAATGGGCGAAGATACCCGTAGATCGCTTCAAGACACTTGTGTCAAGCTATGCTTCACGTTTAAAAGCGGTTATAACTGTAAAAGGATGTTGTACTAAGTACTAAGATTGAATGTCACTTGGGGGTTGAATAAAACTGATAATGATGTGAGCACAGAAAAGACATTTGTGGTTATTTCATTATAAATGTTATGTTATATTTGTCTGACCTACACGTGCCGCTTTGATTTAATTGTAAGCAAGATGACTGAATGATCAAAATCAATGTCAAACTGGCCAAAACACTCAATTTCAGTGGGGGTTGAATAATTTTGAACACAACTGTATATAATTTATAAAATCCACAATGGTGCTGGAGTAGATTTATTCCCTAGTGCGGGGAGACTGACCCGAGGTTCAATTTCAGCGGCTCCTCCGGGAGTGAGCGCTACACATGATTCTCAGGGTGTATGTAATAAATATATATAATTTTTTTTTTTTTTACACAGACACACATTTTTTTCTTCTTCAGGTAATGGGGGTTGTGGAATTCTTGGGTGAGTTCCCTCACTTTTTTGCCAGGACTTGACCCCTGGGAGAACCTGTAAACCAAATTGTCGTATTGTGTCCCAGAACAGTTGAATGAAGGGGCATGACCATAAGCAATGGCGCAAGTCGGCCTGGGCACCCTGACATTTTAAACAGTTTGCGTTCGGCGATAGTCCAGCCTGAGCCATTCTGTCATATATGCTTGATGGAGTATTCTATAGAACATATGCCAGTAGTTAGCCGAAGGGAGGGAGCGTCTGGATAGTAAGGTGGAACCTATCAAGTCATGCACGGAGAGCTCCATCTAATTATTGCTGCCCACAGGAGCTTGGTAGGCAGCGAAGATTGCAAGAGCGTGTAAGTAGCAGAGATAGAGGGGGGGACAAAGGGTGGGCTAGTAAGTGCGTGTCCAGTGGATTAGCTAGATCATTATGGGATAGTGCGCTTAATTGGGTAAGGAGAAATAGTTTTATTTGTAAATAAAATACCAGGTGTATGTCTAGAGGTGCAATTCGGTCCTTTAGGGTCGTATAAAAATATGGCACGCCCGATACTCCATCAATGTAATGATGGGTAAAACCGCGTTGAGCCAAGGTGTGAAAAATCAGAGCAGGGGAGACGTTTTGAAAGTGAGGGTTGTGAAGGATAGGGGACCACAAAGACGTTTGCCAGGTCAACTGAAGGCGCTTGCGAATCTTGATCCAAGCTACTTTCGTAGAGAGGAAAAAGTGATTAGAGCGCAGACTGGAGGGGGCAAGGGCGAGCGCTTTGGTGAAGGAATGCCAATAGGGAAGATGAGGGGAGCAATGCCTGTCCGACCTGTAAGGGTACAAAGTGTGAAGTGTCAATCAACCAGTCAGCAGCATAACGGTATAGGGCGCTAAATTATAATCAACTATATTTGGAAAATGAATACCTCCCTTATCTAGTGGCTGTTGGAGCGCGGGGAGTGGAATGCGCGCTCGTTTACCAAATGAATGCCGCATATTGCCTATGTAATATACGCAGGTCTGTGGGTTTCAATAATAGAGGCAAAGCAAGAGCAGAGGAGCAGAGCAATTTGGGGAACAAGGTCATTTTAATGAGTGTGGCCTTTCCTAAATAGGACAGAGGGAGAGAACTCCACGCCAACAAGAGCTGCTTAGTTTGGGTTAAAGGAGGGTAAATATTGAGACTATATAAGTGTGAAAGGTCCGCCAGTAGGACGATCCCATGGTATTTAATGGAAGGTGTGGGGGTCCATGAAAAGGCAAACTGTCTGAGCTAGTCGCCCTGCGGTTTCGGTCCCCGGGGCAAAGCAATAGTCTTCGTGTAATTAATTTGGAAACCCGAGGCCGCGTGAAATGAATCAAAATCAACAGTGATAGTGTGGGATAGTGGATGCCGGGTTCGAAAGAAACAGGAGCAGGTCATCTGCGAAAGCTACCACTTTCAGGAGTTACAGAGGAGGACAAACTGATAGCAGTGATTGCCGGACATGTCTCTGATGCGGAGGAGGGGTTCCAGGGCGAGTTTAAACAGTTATGCGATAAGGGGCACCCCTGTCTGGTTCCCCTCTCTAGCACGAAGGGGGCAGAGTGGAGTCCATTCACGGTGACCACTGTGGAAGGGTTGCGGTAGAGCGCGCAAAATCGGGTTAAGAACAACTTCTCAAAGTGGTGGAATTTAATAAATCTCTCTAAATAAGCCCAGGATATCCTGTCGAATGCTTTATCGGCGTCACAACTCAATAGAAGATTGGAGGCGTGGGGAGTAAGGGAGGAGGACCATATGGCCGCTATAGGCTTGCGTATGTTCGTAGTAGAATGGCGGCCAGAAAGAAAGCCAGTTTGTTGGGGGCCCACAAGACGTGCGAGAGGTCGCTGTAGGCGGCAAGCCATAATAGTGGAGAGCAGTTTCAGGTCGGTTTTTAACAACGCGATGGGCCGGTATGAGGTGACCAGGGCAGGATCCTTTCCAGGTTTGGGGATAACCACTACTCTGGCCTCGTTAAAAGTCGAAGGAGGTTCCTCCCCTTGCAAAATATTGTTATAAAGGGAGACCAAGTGTGGGATCACTGCGCCCGAAAGGAGCTTCTAATAGTCCACCCCAAACCCGTCCCGTATTTGAGTGAGGTGATCGCGTTACAGACGTCAGTGTGTGTAATAGGTGCTGAGAGTGCATCACGGTCGGTCAGGGACATCTTTGGAATCTGCGCTTTATGGAAAATGTTCAATTGCGCCGGACAATCGTCAGGGCCCGCCTTGTAGAAATCAGCAAGATGGGGGGTGGCTGGCAGCGGAGGGGAACAGACGTGCCTGGACGGAGCTCCTTGAGATGGTGCCTTGTTGGGGGCATTTTGGCTGGATACCTCCGTCTTTTCTCCAGTATTGGAGCTCCTCTGCGGCTAGCCATCGGCCGTGTATGGTCTGGAGCCTGTTTAGTCCCCCGCTCCGGACCACAGAGACTCGAGGCCTGGCCCGTTGATCCCCGGCTACAGCATCTCCCTGGCGTCCATTTTGTGGCCTACCACGCAGCATGGACCTCAGCTCAGCGGCGGCACCGAGCTTAAGCAGCTTGTCACCCTTGGATGATGCCGTGATGCGGTCTGTGGAGACGGAGGGCCCCCGTCTCTCAGCCGCCAGGATTTCACCACAGGTGCTGCCGTTGCGGGGTTTGGAGGTCGGATACGGGTGCCGTCGTCCCCTCCCCTCCGTGATAGTGGATGCTGGGCAGGCGGCCTTGATGCCTGTCTGGCGATGATCCCGGAGGATGACACCCGAGTGCTCAGCAAGGGTGATTGGCGCCAACTGATGCGTGTGTTTGTGGCGGGCTGGAGTGCGTGTGAACCGCGGGAACACGTGACCGCGGCTGCCTCATCACCGATTCCTGCCAAAGATCCGAAACCTGTCAGCCGAGAAGTACCCGACGTGGAGATTGGAACCCTGGATCCTCACCCGAGGGGATCAGATGAGGCCTTACCCTGCTGCTGTGCGGAGACGGTAGATGGAGAGATTGTCGCCGGCCCATTTGCAGTGCCACTGGTTGACTCTCCATACATGGAGGAGACTCCGGAGCCAAGCGATGTGGAGGTGATGCTGCCCGATGTGTCTGCAGTGGGAGCAGAGGTTCCTGGGGTGTCATGTGGCGCAGCTGCAGCCCCTTACTATTTGCCAGGTAACCTGCCTGGTGGATCCTAAGGGAGAAAGCTGCTTACACGCTTTGGAGGGACACGGGTTGAAGATGACTCCTACTTTTCGGTTTGTTTTTCCCGAACCCACTAGACCCGGCTTGATGACCTACGTCTTATATTGACCTGTTGTCCGTCCCCCCCCATGCTAAGACTTTCTGCTGCGAAGGCTTCTTATTTTGACACACACATACACTATATTGCCAAAAGTATTCGCTCACCCATCCATATGCGAGTCAAGGCAGGTGAGCGAATACGTTTGGCAATATAGTGTGTATATATATTACACACACACACCGTAGTTTTCGCTCCATAAGACGCACCTAGTTTTTAGAGGAGGAAAACAGGAAAATATATATTCTGAATCAAATAGAGTAATAATGGATATACTGCCCCAGCTCATGGATACTGTCCCCCAGCACATATCTGCCCCCAGCTCACACGTGGATTTGCCCCAGCTCACACGTGGATTTGCCCCAGCTCACACGTGGATTTGCCCCAGCTCACACGTGGATTTGCCCCAGCTCACACGTGGATTTGCCCCAGCTCACACGTGGATTTGCCCCAGCTCACCTGCCGCCGCCGCGTTCGTCTCCCTCTGAGCGTGAGGCTGGCGGCAGGAAGCTTGGGCACTCGCCTGGGGGAGCCACGTGACCGCGATCTCGCGAGATCGCGGCTCCCACAGGCGAGTGCCCAAGCTCCTTGCCGCCGGACGCACGCTCAAAGGGAGCCGAACACAGCAGCGGCAGGTGAGCTGGGGCATATCATTTTTTGGACATTCGCTCCATAAGACGCACCCACTTTCCCCCCCCACTTTTTGGGGAGAAAAAAGTGAGTCTTATGGAGCGAAAAATACGGTATATATATTTTTACTATTATTCTTTACATTTTTTTTCTTTCTTCTTGTCCTTAACTTAGTAAAGGGGTTGCATAAAAAAAAAAAAAAAAGCGAAATACCTTTGAAAATAGCCAGCAATAGCTACTGGGTCAGTAAGCATGGTACCGTCTGTAGTCTTAAAGGAACACTCTAATAAAAAAAAAATCACCCCCCCCCCCCCTTTTTTAATCCTAACCTATCCCTATTCCCTTAAAAAAAAAAAAATTTATTTTTTTTGTAACTGTAATACTTGCCGAAAATCCTCTTGTTTCCAGCGGCGTCTTTTTTTTTATACTCGCCTCCCTGCTCTTCCGCTCCCGTCCTTCTTGCCTTCTGGTTTACGTGAGAAGCGCGCATGCGCGCCTCTCACATAAGCCAGCCAATCGGTAGGCTTCCCCCGGCTCCCTCCTGAGGATTAGTTCGAGAGAATGACTAATTAGGAATGAAAAAGGCTTAAGAATTATCTCTGTATTATGCAAGAGGGAAAGAAAGGAGGTTTCCTTGTTATATGGGATCAGGCTTTGTTCTATGAGCTGAAGCATGGCTCTTTGTGATTGGGTACAATGGAGAAACAATGGAAGGGAGGATATAAAATGGCTGGGCAGGGGACATTGAGGTATTGCAATGATTTTTCATTTACTGGAGAGACAGGGCGGCGGTGAGCTCCATTTTGCCACCACCATCATCATATGCAAACCAAGGACTGGATGAGTATTACTTGCTGTATCAATCTGTTATGCATACTCTATTATCATAAGTCTGATATATATATATATATATATATATTTCTAGTTCCATTATTTTTTGGAGGAATAGGTGTGGGTTTACTATTGTATGTATTTGAAGGTTTATTTAGTGGATGCTTATTTATATTTGTTTCAATTTGCAAACCAATATTCCTTGTTCATTGGGTGTCCAGCTGCGTGATAGTAATTTCTAATGGGTTATTGTTCTGGGATAACTCTGCCAGAATTCAGGGATTTTTTGTTTTGTATGTTATTAGGATTACCATTAATTTTGCTTTGGCTGTCTGTGGACTGTTGTGCCTTATTAGTTTATGTGCTCAGTATAGCACATGACTGACTGTCCAATTTGATTTTATCCATGTATGAAGCCAAAATCAAAATAAGCAACCCATATAAACACCCTACACAAACACAGGACAGTAGAAACACACTATACATAATGATATAAAACGTATAACCTCGGTATAACACACAAAGTCACGCTAATGCTGTAGCTATCATGCACCCTGAAATCACGAAATTCCTCTCTATAACACACTGAAATCACTAATGTAGTATACACTAAGAGAAATAAAGAAATTAAAATAAAAAAAATTAGAGGATATAGTGTGTGTGTGTGTAGATAGATAGATATCTATCTATATCTCTCTATCTCTATTAGATAAACATAAAATTAAAATAAAAACTTGCTATAGCACGCCCAAATCACACACTAGAAACACACAGAAACCTAGCCATAGCACACGCAGATCCCACAAGCACTTAGCTATGGCACACGGAGGCAACGCAAAGGGAAGGTAATCACACATAGGAATTTGATATAACAGACTGAATCACTGGACATTAGTCACTATAACTCTATAGTTGTATTCTCAAGCAGCTTCACATGCTGGCCTTTTATGTGGGTTATGATTTACAGGGTTATTCAAAGAGCTGTGTGTTTTTAAATAATGTTGGAGTAACCCCCAAGGGCTAAGCAATAAGTTGAATAAATTAATACTGTATTTAAGTTCACTATTCTAATTGTTGCAATTTTAAAGTGACACAGCAGCAATGTACAATCTTTTGTTTTGAGCACTTGCTACAGTTGAGTAAATAATTATTTAGAACGGTAACTTTGTCTTTATTGAGGGAGAGGAGAGACTTATTTCAGGAATAGAGAAACATGAGCAGTAACTCACTCATATTTCACACTTGTACCATCATCATAATAAAGCCTGCGAGTGGATAAGTATTAAGTGTATTTATTCGGGGAATTTGAAGCTATGTTGATAATATACTATATGTGTGTGTGTGTAATCTATTGGGTTAAATACGCGCTAATTTATCCGTTCTAGTGATTTGCATTGTTAGCTAGAATATGCTCGTTGATATTTGCTTCACTTTGTAATACTTGATCAAACCTTATTAGTTGTATAGTCTGTATGATCTTTTAAACATAGGTAGTCAGTGACCGCATGGCTGGCAGCCATCTTAAACCTCAAAAAGTCACATGTGCTTCTGCCAATGAGGAAGGGCTGCAGCAGTAACTGTACAATCTGTTTAAGCTTACATTTGCGCAACTAAATTAATCCAGATTGTTTCTGCCAGATTTATGAAGATACAACAATTACTAACTAAATATACATTTAAATGTGTCTGTTACAATTTCAGAAGAGGCTTATCAACTAAACAGTGATGCTGTATGTTAGCAAATGCTGTGTCATTGGGTTAGTTCGGTTGGTTTAACTTCGGGTCTATAGATTAATATACTAAGCAAGAATCAGTTTCATATGTGCAGATTTGTTCTATTGATAAGGGATTCCAGGGCTGAGGACTCATAAAATGGTGACAATGCAGCCACTTATGTACAGAACATCCTTGCTCTTTTTCAACTCAAAATGGAGACGGCGTTATTTACATTTCGCAAGGGGACACACACATACAGAGGGGGAAAGTGCACAAACAAACCAGTCGCTCTTAGAATCCAAACAATGGCTGAGATAACAGTGAGCTGCTGACCTTACTTGCTGGGGGAGGGAGGGGCTGATGGAAGCATGTGAAAACAAAAGGAATTCATTACTTACAGGGGGTGTACACTATACAAAGACTGGATCGTAATACAGAGGTTACTCTATACAGAGGGAATACAATACTCTACATGATACACAGAGCAAGGGAATGTAAGGAAAATACATACAAATAAACATTGGGACGGCCGTTTCTTTGCAGAGGCAATAAGTAGGGAAGATGTTTCTGTTAGCTACCATTCATTCAATCAGGTGGTGATTTTGGTAAGGGTAGCTGGCGAGGGGACAGAGTTACCTATGCTTGATCTAGAGGCAGCCTTCAGGCCGTACCGCTGTGTCCAGGGGGTTTTCTTTTAATGGGGTGTAAATTTGATGGGTAATTTTACATCGATATCTGTTTACCAATTGGGGTGGCCAATATCCCGTGCTCCCTTTTTTAAAGGCTTCCTACTTTTTGCATTGCTTAGTGGAGAAGAGGAGAGCGGGGAGGAGGCGTATAGTACATTACTTGGGCGATTTCATGGTAACGGGTTCCTAAGGGACTGGAGAGTGAGGTAGGATCGGGGGGGGGGGGGGGTAACAAATAAGTTTAGACATTAAGATCAAATGGTCTAGTGTAATTTCAAATGGTGAGCAGGCAAATGGCCCAGGAGTAGATTCAATGGATGGGTGCAAGGCTTGGTGTTTCTGGAATTTTTATTTAGCCAATCGTCGTGGCATACCACTGTGGGGGATAGAATTAAAAAATAAATATAAAAATAAAAAAAACATCCCTCCCCTCCGCCTTTTCTATTTTTGGGTCTGATATTCAAGGTGTGGTGCAAGTGCTGAATAACACCATGTTACATGCATGTCTGCATCAACACAGCAGGTTATAGCCTGTCAGGTAGACATAGAAACATAGAAAATGTCGGCAGATAAAAACGCCCAATTACATGGATACTTTACCTGGATTTATCTTTTGTTTAGGATAGCCTTATGCCTATCCCATGCCTGATTAAAATCAATCACTGTTTTGGCCTCTACCACTTCAACTGGAAGACTGTTCCATGTATCCACCACCCTCTCAGTAAAATAATGCTTCCTGATGTTACTTTTATACCTCTGCCCCTCTAATCTAGGTATTTGGTGTTGATATGTTGTCTGCATCATCACCGCAGGTTGGAGCCTATGTCAGGTATTTGGTGTTGATATGTTTGGAAAGCAATATTAATTGCACGGTAATCACATACCGGGGGTAAGGAAGGTGGTGGCGGATACATTGTCCAGTTTCAGGTGGGATGTGTTCCGATATTTGGCACCGGGGAGGAGGAAAGAAAAAATAATAAAAAAAAATAATAAAAAAAATAATAAAAATATTTTAAAAAATAAATAAATAAATATCCGGGGAAGACTGCCCTCCATTTCTTTGCCAGATGGGGAGCAGTTAGAGGGCATCATGATGGTATTGTTGTTGCAGAAGACATGGGCACCGTTAGAGCAAGCAGGGAAAGGGTTTTCGAGTTTTAAAGGGACAGAGGAGATAGGGCAGAATGTTGTTTTCAAATAGCTACTGAAGTTCGGCGGTAAGTCAATAAAGGACAGCTTGGAACTATTTAGTGGTATTTCATACTTTGCTCGGTTAAAGGAAGAGGACTGGGCTAAACAATTCGTGGTGAGGAAGATCTTGACAGCAGAGTACAAGTAGGAGATAAGATGGAGCTGATAACAATCTTTGTAGGGCAGCATTTGTTTTAGTTTTACAGCTGCCCTAAGGATTGAGAAACAATTGCTCTAGGTGCCCATGGTGGGGAAGTATGCCCAGTGGTATGTATGAGGGGATACTTGGAGGCGACTCCTTCAAACGGTCGCATGTTCTGGGGACACAAGAGTGGTACTAACTTGTCCGGGTATCAATTCAAATGGCTCCGCAGCAGGCCACGGAGGGGCTTGGTGGAAAGGGGAGTTATATTTGCCCCCATTCTTTCAGGATAGGAGCTGCTGGTACTGAGGCAGAATTGGGTTACCCAAAGGACCGAATTAAAAAGCTGGGGAGATGGAAATGGGAAGTGTATAGGAGATATGTGAGGCCATTAAAGAAATGAAGGGAAAACTTATGGGGAACAATTGTTTTGTTTTAATAATAATAATTTGTTTCCTTGTTTCTTTTGGTTTCTTTTCAGTTCGGGTACACTGTGTGTGTGTGTGCATTACCGTTAATAGTTTACATTTTGGTTATTTGCAGGACATGCAATGAGAGTGCGGATCCTGGGACACTCCTATGTGCACTGGATGGAGAGTCGTGCTGCTGGCACCAAGAGAGGAGCAACCCCGGGGTGCAGCGTAATTGAAGTAGGGATTAGATGGATAGGGAAGCAAGGTAGGGGGTGGGGCAGTTATTGGGAATAGCAAAGACATCCAGGAGAAAGAGGGGTAAGCCAGATATTATGGTACTACATTTAGGGACAGCTAGAGAAGAGATAGGTATTTGTGAGTGGTGAAATAGCGGCCTGGCACGTGGGGATGCAATGGTAGGGGAGGGTCTGCAGGGTACGGGGTGAGTGTGGTTTCGTACGGCCAAGCTCAGGTGCCTACTGGTTTGCAGATCCTCTCGGCCTGCTATTTGCGATATAAAGAGACCCCTGAGCAGATGTGTGGTCATCCTGCTTAGCCACGTGGGGCCGCTATTTCTGGGCAATATGTGTGGTGCATTGCATTTGCTGATGTTATTTGGCAATGGTTTTTGGAGCACCCCGAAATAGGAGCAAGAAGTGAGGAGTTTATTGAAAGGAGTGATAAGGCTGGGAACACACTCTTCATTGAAGGCGCGGATAAGGAGCCTTTTGTGGGGTAAGAGAAAAGGTCAGTTTTTATTGGTGGCAGTAAAAAGAGGGTCCTCGTTTTTGGTGGCGGTGAAATAGGCGGCCTGGCAGGTGGAGGGCGATAGTGGGGGGAGGATCTGCAGGGTACGGGGTGAGTTGTGGTTCATATGGCCAGGCTCAGGTGCCTTCCTGGTTTGCAGATCCTCTCGGCCTGCTATCTGCCATAAAATAAACTGAGCAGATGTGTGGTCAGCCTGCTTAGCCACGTGGGGCGCTATTTCTGGGCAATGCTTGTGTGCATTGCAGTTGCCAGTGTTATCTGGCTGCCAGTGTTATCTGGTGAAGCGTATTTGGCATACGAGGATCGATAATAATAATTCTGCCTTAGAGGCAAAGAATTTGCCTTAAGTAATAAAAGACGTGACCTTTTCAAAATGCCAATACTTTTTGTGTTTTTATTTACGGGAAGGGAGGGGGTGGGGCAAGTAGGGGGGTTAGTAGAAGGTAACTTACATGGGGAAAAAGTGTAAGAAGAGGATAAGAGTATAATTCTTATGGGCGTAACAGAGCTCCACAGCAATAAAATGCACAGCGATGTGCGGTGTGTATTAGCGAATCACAGAGCTTTACAGCAATAAAACGCTCAGGAATGTGCTGTCTGTATGATGGCCTTTGGGCTGGCCTGGGCACTGGGGCTTGGTTGGGCCCGGTCTCAACGCTCCGCCATCTTTGGTCCCTGTCCTCTGCTCCTCTCTTCTTCACTCCTGGGCCCTACATCGCAGGCAGCTACACGTGTGTAACACACGTGACTGGAGGGGGTGGCACCAAAGCCGCGTGCTTGGGAGGCACATGCACGCTGCTCGGCCCACACAGCCAGCCAGGAGACACACAGTACAGCTCCTGATTCGGACTCAGTCTGGTACTGGAGCTGTTAAAAAGGGCCCCCCACGGCAGCATGGGGCGTAATGCCCTGATGGCGGCCCCGTACATGATATTGCGCGATATCGCCCAATATAGCTGTTATGAGGGATATTTTGCAACACCGCCAATACAAATCTCAAAATCTGAAAAAAGGGTCATGTACCAGCGACGAGCTACAGGCGACATTGAGTGACGAGATGTGAACAGCTCCATTGAAACGCCATGGAGAAGTTACGTAGAGAGAAAGAGTGGAAATATGCGCGATATCTCGGTAAAAACCACACGATAAATCGCTTAGTGTGAATGGGTCTTAGTCCTCACTGATACACATACATTCACTATTATGTTTATTTTTACTGTGCCGGCATATTTCGCAGTGAGATACAAAGGCACAATAACCTTGTCATGCCACGGAGGAGGGTTTTTTACTTTACTTTAGAATTATGCAGCTTTAAAAAATGATAAAAACTACAGGTAAGAACATTTTATTCAGTATAATTTGGTCTCATAATAAATCTCTTAACCAAACACATCAAGAACATAAATTATTGCAAATCATTACAAATAAGCAAAACTATAAAGGATAATTCTCCACAATAACTGCAATAAATGCAGAAAAAGTATTCTTATCTGCGTCTATACTGCAGCGGAATTAATTCATGCAGGTATGAGGGAAAAAGATCACGACTTGTTCCAAACTGACGCTTTAATTTCCTCTTCGCCCTCAGAGGTTTTCAATGTTCTGTGTTTGGATCTCTGGGTTTTCTGGGTCCCAAAATTCCGTTCATGGATAATAACAGAGTGCATATAAATCCCTCCATCTAACTGTGCAACATTTTTATATGCTGCCCATCCATCAGAAATTCTAGGAGTTCCTGGAAGGACATGCTGCGTAATAAGAGCTTCTAATGTTGAAGCTGTCCGGTTTGGTCCCTCACTTGCCTGTCTTTCTTTCCACCAAATACCCAGTGTCCCTCACGCCAGGTACCTCTATGGTATTTCCTGTGGAAATACTTGGACTCATCGATCTCCACAACAATGGGATCCCCATCTTCATCAAAACCACCAATTGGTGCAGCATGACGTTCAAGATAAATACCAATTTCTTCACGGCAGAAATTGAACCAGTCGACTACAGTGTTGTTGTGGCTTATCCCAGTTTCATGTTTTGTGATATATTGTGGCATGTCCATGCTGAAGCAATACATTAACAGCACAATCTGCTCCAAGGAAAGACGGCTCCTGCTGAAAAACGATCCGTCACGAATGCTTCTTCGAAAGCCACAATGCGCACAGACCCATCTTTTTCCATCAAGTCCCTTGCTGTATTTCTGTAGGTTACATTGCAAGTTACAGTTAGATCACCGCATGCTATATTTTAAAAGGCGCCGGGATGCTAACCATCGCATTGCACCCTCTAGATCGTGAATCTGACCTGTTAGAGCAGCCAATCGCCATTTCTCATTTTGCAGTGTCTCAAGATCACCCAATATCTGCCTCATTCACAAGAATTGCTCTCATTACTCTGGGACGTCCAGCCATTTTCTAATGTAATTAGTCTTCATGCAACTCATCCAGCAAAAGAAATGATAACTGGATACTTTCTTGTATGTAGAAAGTTATAACCACCCCAAGTAACGAAGGGTCAAAGCATTGATTATCATAGTTTGATAGAGAGGTCATACGCAGGTTAAAAGGTCATTACATGCTGAAGTCGTGCATAATCCCACTTTTAAAAGAAATACATAGAAACTACTCTTTTTAAAGATAATACAGGTTATTCAGAGAGCGGTGAAAAGCAGGAGAATGACTGGAGAATGAAAAATTCTAGGTCAAAATGGCCAAACCAGAAAAATTCTCCCATTTATCTCACTATCCAAATTGGCTATTTTGTCTAGATTGAGAATTGCCTGGAGAATGACCAATGTTTTCACCTTTCTTTGAATAGCCCTGCAAGTCTCCAGTCTCGGAGGAGGATGTACCAGAACTTCTTATGTCCTCCTACCCGACCTCCTGTCCACTTGATCCTATCCCCTCACACCTTATTCGGTCTGTCCTACCAGTTACTCAGAGGCGTAGCGAGATCATATGACGCCCGGGGGCAAGTCTTTCATTAGTGCCCCTCCAACCCAAAATAATCACTAAAGCATACAAATATTTAAAATTAATTATATATATATATATACCTATATACCATTTTTTTCAATAACAATTGGAAAGGTGCAACACATAAAACAGGTTAACAGGAGAGCATCATTAACCTCTTACTGATGGGCAGGTTTTGCCAAGACTAGCCGACGTGCCACTTGCCTTGTTGGCTGCTTAAATATAGGGCGCAAGAGTTTGCTTGTCGCCCCTGACGTGGAGTATAGTTCCCGCATCGCCAGCTGACTTGAGTCTGTTCATTCATACCCTGATATTCTGTTGCCGATTCACTGCCTGTACGAGGACCCTGATTTGTTGATAGACCTATTTCCCCACTGACGATTCTCACGCTTGTCCCCTGTGTCTGTGTATACAGCCTGTTTTCCCTTGGGAGATCTGCCCTGCAGGTTGCTCGTAGGCTAGGGTCAGACGAAAGCATTTTTCCCGCGAACGTGTGAAAAGTGCGTCCGAACGCATTGACGTATTTTTTCATGAATGCGCAAAAACGGTCAGACGACGCGCATTTTCGGGCGTGATTTTGTACGGATCGTCAATAAAACTCTTTTGCGTCTGGACGTTATGTAGGCTGGACATTAGCAGTGTCTGACATCTCCTAATCACGCACACACGCAGCTATGCCGCAGCTGCGCACTCAGTACTAGCGGTTCAGCGTTCAAAAAAACGATCGTTCAAATTCCACTTGCGCTTGCACGCCGGACTTTTGTGCGGCCGTACATCGTATATTGGCCGTCATTGCCCGTCATCTGCTGCTAGTGCGGCCGTAATTATGTGCCGCCAGAACGCACGTTAAAGGTGCGCTGGTCTGACCCCAGCCTTAAAATCGACCTCCCGATTTGCCAAACGAGTCCTGAAACTGTGCACACGATATCACGCCTGACCTGTGCAAGTAGACCTGTCTCAAGTTATTGGATCTATCTGTAGCTCAAGTTACTTGATGCAACGTTTGGTCTAACTGCAAGGTATATCGCATGATCTATGTTTGCAGGTCTGCCCTG
>RXON01001998.1:0-52303 GCA_009667805.1 Leptobrachium leishanense | reverse complement strand
TGCTGGTTTGTGTTCTCTGAATAGCCGAAGCAGTGCTTTTTGATGGGGATTTCACTGCCCTCGAACAGGGACCGAACAGGCACCGTATGTGCAGGCAATTCGCCAGGATTTGGAGAATTGCCTGCTCTCTGGATAGCCGAATGGCCAGGAAAGGTAACCGAACGCTGACTTTCAGCGTTCGGTTACCTTTCTCAAGCAATTCGAATCTCTTTGGATAACCCTGCTAGAGTTAACCCCTAACTGCCACCAATTGTGGAGATAGGGAGTTCCAATGAACTCCCTATCTCCCGATCCGTGGCAGCTAGGGGTTAAATTTTGGTATCGTTGGATCGGCCAGAGCATGGCTGTTCCAACGATACCAAACACTACAGTGAAAAATTTTGTAAAAAAAAAAAAAAATGAAAAATAATTTAAAAAAAAAATTAAAAAAAAAAAAAAAAATTTTTTTTTTATTTTTTTGGGTTTGTTAATGCAGCAATATTGTTCCCATTTCAATTATAATGTGAACAATGATGCTGCACTAACGATTTTTGTATGCGGTGCGTCTGTTAAAAATAGTGTCATTTTCCCCAAAAAAAAATGTAACGAGACCCCATCTCTAATTTTTTTAACAAGCGCACCCCATACAAAATATAACCGCAATTGCTCGCATGTTAAAATGTGGAAAAAAACACTTTACACATTGTAAATTATTGAAAATACATATTTTATTGCATTTTTTGTTATAATATACAGACATGACATAACGTATACATATAATAATGACATATTATGAATCTACCGAGTCTGACGGAAAGAACGATATATAATATGTCTGGGTCATATACTAAAATAAGCCTTCAAAACACGTTTAAACATGATGCGCAAAACAGGTAAAAATGACCTCAGCATAGGGGCGGGAAAAGCCTCAGCAGCGAAAGGGTTAATGATCAGAGACAAACTTTTTTGCCCTGCACTTGTCTAGTCACCACTAGTCCTACAACTCTCCACGGTTTTCCCAATTTCATTATTGCAATCACTGGACACAAAGTAATTTCTGCCCTTCTTCCAGCGCAGAGTTTATTTATCGGTTTCAGTGTCCTTAAAGTAATATGAAGGCAGCCCTAAGAAGCAGATTATTCACAAGCTCTGCACCCCCCACACGTTTGCACATATGATACACAGATTACACGAAGTTAGAATGAAAGTCTCTGTAGGAGTGACATGTATAACATACAAAGAAATCTTAGAGTAAGAAGACTTGTGAATGGAGGTTTTGTTTGCTGAGTGACTGTGCTATATATGGAAATAAAGACGGGGAGGAAACGAAGTTTGGCGTTTTATGACTCCATTGTTACTCAGCGCCCCTTATGCATCAATCCCTTTGCCTGTTCCCAACTGATGTTTGGAGATTGATGTCCCCCTCCACTAAATGCAAAGGGTTAAAAATCCGGCCCATGGCAGGCCGTCAGTTCTTAGCAGCATGGATGTGTCATAAAGATGCCGTGTTTTTGAGGACGGACACAACTCCGGGGAGACGAGCAAGTGCGACTAAAGTCTTCGGGAGCCCTTTATGATCATCTCAGAAACAAAGCCCGGCAGTCTGTGCACTCATACCGTTTGTAAAGGGGAGTTTGATGGGCTCGGAAACACAGCGCGAGAGCAGAAACTGTCAGGCAGGAGCCGGTAGTCAGGAGCTGTATCCAATCAAAACGCACGCCGAGCGGCCAATCGGACGGCAGCAAAAGAGGTATAATAAGGAGGTGCTGGCCAGCAGGAGAAGATCTCTTTGTCTGTTTGTGTCAGCGGAAAACATGTCTGAAACGGCTCCAGCCCCAGCTGCCGCGCCTGCGGTTGAAAGTGGCCCTAAGAAGAAGCAACTTTTAAAAAACTACTGGATGACTTCCTGCAGACACAGAATATTAAGGGTTATAATATTTAATATGTGGGTAAAAGCTTCTTGATCCAAGGAGAAATCTGACTGCCATTCTGTGGTCAAGAAGGAATTTTTTCCCAGTATGTTGCATATTTCAGACTGGGTTTTTTGCCTTCTTTTGGATCAACAGCAGTAGGTTATGTGGGAGAGGCTGAACCCGGTGGACGCATGTCTTTTTTCAGCCTATATAACTATGTAACTATGTAACCCAAGAAAGCAGCGGGCGCCAAGAAATCCTCTAAAGCCTCCTGCCCCAGCGTGTCCGAGCTGATCGTCAAGGCTGTGTCTGCGTCCAAGGAGCGCAGCGGGGTATCTCTGCCTGCCCTGAAGAAAGTCCTGAGTGGCTGCGGATACGATGTGGAGAACAGCCGTCTCAAGCTAGCTCTCAAGGCTTTGGTGACGAAGGAGACTCTGGTGCAGGTGAAAGGGAGCGGAGCTTCCGGCTTGTTCAAACTCAACAAGAAGCAGACAGAGGGCAAGACCGCCACGCCGAAAAAGGCACCGGCCAAGGTTAAGAAGCCAGCTCCCAAGAAGGTGGCCAAGTCTCCGGCTAAAGCCAAGAAGCCAGCTGCGAAGAGCCCGAAGAAAGCCAAGAAGCCCGCGGTCGCTAAAAAGGCAGCAAAGAGCCCGAAGAAAGTGAAGGCCGCCAAGCCCAAGAAGGTGGCCAAGAGCCCGGCTAAAAAGGCATCCAAACCCAAAGCTGTGAAGAGCCCAGCCAAGGGCAAGAAAGCTGCCCCCAAGAAGAGATAAGCATCTGGTTGTATATTCTCTTCAACCCCCCCCCCAAAGGCTCTTCTAAGAGCCACCACCTACTCCTCTTCTGAGCTGGATTCACACTGGCGGATCTTTCCTGCGCTTGTGTGGGGAGGGAATTACGAATGAATGATATGAGCGGGCCGCACGGGATGTGTGGTTTATTGTAGCGGATCGCTGAATCCAGTAGCGGTTTCCCCACCACAGAGTGTGTAAGGGGGGGGGGGTACCTTGTCCAAATCACACCCGCTCGGTGATTTAACAGTGAGCATTGACAGCAAGCAAACGCGCCTCTGTCCCGTATACGGTGCAAGAGCTGCAGCCGGTGGCGAGCCGTGCAATTGCCCCCACCTGTGGACGTCGGGCCCTCATACCACCCTCCATGCTCTGGACACTACGCTGACAGACACAGCAAACCTTCTTGCCACAGCTCGCATTGATGTGCCATCCTGGATGAGCTGCACTACCTGAGCCACTTGTGTGGGTTGTAGACTCCGTCTCATGCTACCAATATAGTGACAGCACCGCCAGCATTCAAAAGTCACCAAACCATCAGCCAGAAAGCATAGGAACTGAGAAGTGGTATGTGGTCACCACCTGCAGAACCGCTCCTTTATTGGGGATGTCTTGCTACCTGCCTATGCTTCCCACGTGTTGTCTATTCCATTTGCACAACAGCATGTGGACTTGACTGTCAATCAGTGTTGCTACCTAAGTGGACAGTTTGATTTCACAGATGTGTGATTGACTTGGAGTTACATTGTGTTGTTTAAGTTTTCCCTTTATTTTTTTGAGCAGTGTATATATATTGGTGGTGCAGCTCTGCGATACATTCATACTCAACGAGACCGCACATTACACTGAGTTTAATTGCTGTGCAGCTCTGTGATACTCTCAAACACACCACACATTGCTGTTAGTTTTATTGCTGCGGATCCCTGTGATACACTCGTACGAGAGTGGGCTGTTCACCTTAAAATGCCTGGGCCTGCCGGGCAGCCAGTAACTCGGGACAGCGCGCAGGAAGTGCCGTCTGGCCAAGGAATCTCTTACTTCCTTACTTGGAGATCTTGATTCCGTTCCCGCGCGCAGGAGCTTGCTTGTATTCCTTTGTTTCCAATTCAGATGTAATTGCATCCAATTAGAGCAATACACAACAGTGCTAGTCGCTGATAGGCAAATAGGACGCGCCGCCTTTCCGTTCCCTATCAGGTCCGCCTATGTGGCATATAAAGGGACTCTTTGCGCTCCTTTGTATTCACTGTAGCCCACACTCGCTGCAAACATGTCTGGTCGCGGTAAAGGTGGAAAGGGACTCGGCAAAGGAGGTGCTAAGAGGCACAGGAAAGTGCTCCGTGACAACATCCAGGGCATCACCAAGCCAGCTATCCGGCGCTTAGCTCGACGTGGAGGCGTCAAGCGCATTTCTGGACTCATCTACGAGGAAACTCGTGGCGTGCTGAAAGTTTTTCTAGAGAACGTCATCCGCGATGCTGTCACTTACACCGAGCACGCAAAGAGAAAGACCGTTACTGCCATGGACGTGGTTTACGCTCTGAAGCGCCAGGGTCGCACCTTGTATGGCTTCGGCGGCTAAGCTATCCTTTTACGCCCCCACTTCCCTTAAGACCCAAAGGCTCTTTTCAGAGCCGCCCAAATGTTCTCTGCAAGGCTATGATAACTAGCGGTGCAAGTGAAAGGACTTTTCCACAGCTACCCGCCGAACCATTCATGGATTTGGCATTCTTAGCACTGAGTGTCTACCGCATGCAGGCTGTACCGGGGACACAAAGCAGAGAAATGTGTTGCGGCGCAGTGGATTCTGCACGTCCGGACTGAGCGGCTCGTGGTTTATTTGCATCTGCTGAAATTATTTTGGGTTCGGCCTTTGCCTAAAACTAACAGGGTTAAAACCTGGAGAAGTGAAAATTCCAGGTCAAAATATCTAACTTTGCTGATCGGCTTTCTGGTTTATTAGATTGTTCTCTTCTGCCATTAACCTCTCTGAATAACCCTGTGAATCTGCGTGAACCCCCCCCCCCCCCCCATAAAGAATCCTGCTTTGTAAGCACCCGTGCTATTAACCCTTGGGTGCCCTCAGCTTTGCTTAAGGCTACAGACCTCGTATCACTGTCATTGTTTATTTACCCCATCTCTGCTCCTATAGGGACTGGTTGAGTGGTCTAAAAAGAACAAGGATATATATATATATTGGCAGGGCTTTCAAAGATTACATGGTAGACATTGGATTTTACTTTTAGCCGTGGGGAAAGGATTCATTGATCATATACCGTAAATAGAGCCGGCTAAGGGTAGAACAATGTCGGTGGTGTCGAGCAATCATCTATAGGATTTAGGGCGGTGTGTCACGATCGCGTTAGAAAAGCGGCAGATGTTGGCTCTCCGGGGCTTCAAGCCAGGCCGCTCAGGAGCCAGACGGGAACGCAGGCAAAAAAATAAACACCCACGTATAGCAGGCTACAAAGGTGATCGTTCTCTCACAGGGACTAGTTGGTGGCTCTTAAAAGAGCCTTTGTTTCTTCTACTTATCGCACGCGTGAGCTTTAAGCCCTCTCTCCGCGGATCCTGCGAGCCAGCTGGATGTCCTTGGGCATGATGGTGACCCTCTTAGCATGGATAGCGCACAGATTGGTGTCCTCAAACAGGCCCACCAAGTAGGCCTCGCTGGCCTCCTGCAGAGCCATGACTGCTGAGCTCTGGAATCGCAGGTCAGTCTTAAAGTCCTGAGCGATCTCTCGGACCAGACGCTGGAAGGGCAGTTTGCGGATCAGCAGCTCCGTGGACTTCTGATAACGCCGGATCTCGCGGAGGGCCACAGTGCCTGGGCGGTAACGGTGAGGTTTCTTCACTCCGCCAGTGGCTGGCGCGCTCTTTCTGGCGGCCTTCGTAGCTAACTGCTTACGGGGAGCTTTGCCTCCGGTAGATTTACGGGCGGTCTGTTTCGTTCTAGCCATGGTGAAGATATGAACGCAACGGTAATGAACAGAGGCGGAGGAGGCACCCCTTTTATACACACACACCTGCGCTCTCATTGGCTGCTCAAAAACAGCACGATTCATTGCTTGAAATATGCGCTTCCCCTTGTCCCCACCCCCTACGCCCGCTCTCGAGGCCGCATTCTCATTGGATAGCGGCTGCTCATTTTAAAAAGTCCGCCAAAACCTGCTGTCCGACCGTCCCGCTGACTCCTTCGCGTTCTCAATCTCTTCACACTTTGTTACCTGGCTGGCTGCTCCCTCGCACTTTCTGTATTTCGGTGTGTTTCATTCCGCCTGCTGACAGACACCGTGTACAAACGCAGGTTATACAATGTTGCAAGGTGAAACTTCAGGCAAGAAAGGGGTGACGTTAACCCCCCCAGCCCTGGGCAAGCCTGGTTTTGCAGGACAGCCCGTGAACCTAAGCCTTTAAATCCTGCTTCTGTGCACGGTGCAGTTTAACCGTTTCCCACCTACAACCTCCATACCAATTTAACACTTGAATGGAGACCTGTAATGACATTGTAGAGGGTTGCAGCAGGATTCCATTCAGCATGTGAGGAGGGCCTTCACAGCAGCTCAGTTTCAGGTTTACAATCCGTGTGTGCAGTTTCATGGCATACCTCATCCTTGCAGACCTTAGAAAGTCATAATGCCCTGCTTACTGACAACACCTTCCTGCAGAGTGCTGGAGAAAATAAACCACAAAATCTGCTATCTCACCTCTCATCAGTCACGATTTATCATTGCATACCTTCTAGGGGTGTCATAATATCCTATTTAGATCATGATGCTGCTGCCAGAGAGCTGGAGAAAGGCCTGCCACTAAAATCTCATTTTATCTAATGTCTCAATCTCTAACACCCATGTGACAGAACGGCCGCCACTATACCGTAGCGCGGTGCAGATTTTTAAAATGTTGATTTGGTGTGGTGTATGAAAGAATTTGTTAGGTTGTATTTTTATAAGTTCCCCCTGTAATTCTCCCCATTGGTGACCTGTTCCCCACCTGTTCACAGCCCCAGGAAGACGCCCGGTCTGTGAATGCCTCGAGCCGCCACTAACTGTCTCTGCCAAGCTGCCCAAACTTGCCCGCCTTGCCCCGCAGCGTGGAAACCACACAGAAGAGCGGTTCTTGGCCAGTAGGCTCCTAAAAATAGGTTCTTACGGGGGGCGAATTTCAGAACGAAGCGCCCCAGGAAACCCGAAGGCCAACCAGGGATCCCTCGCCGGGAGCGTGGCCGGCAAGCAGTGACTCTTGCTCGGGTACAGCCGCTGGACTTTCCCCCTCCACAGCTCGGGCTCCGTTGATCCGATCAGTGTGCTTTTTGGACTGAACCAGGACCCGAGCTACCAGGCTGTACCCCCAGCGTGCCGCCGCTCCCAGGGGATCACCCTGAAATCCCTGGTAAGACCCCAAACTCGGGCTGAAAGCCACAGGGAGCCGCCCGGACAAAGGAGCGCTCACACCACAGGGGGGCCGGGCGCTGCCCGGACAGGGAGAGGTTCTGGGAGGGGGGACAGACGAGCTGGCGCCGAGATCCGAGATAAGGGCTGCGCACAGCAGGGGTCCCCCAGGTTAACCAAGGCAGATTGGGCAAGGGCTCGAGGCAAAGATCACCGCAGGAGGACTGAGGGCGGGCCAGGGGAGAACAATGGTTTTGTTCCCCATAAATACCCCTGTATCCCCCATGTTAAATAAACTGGTACCTGTTTGAACCTTTACTCCTGCCTCGGCTAGTAATTGGGGATAACAGGGCTTGGGGAACCGCAACGCTTCAAGGATCGTGCAAAAGCGCTTAATCACCGCCAAATTCATACAGTCCGCTACCCCTGACTCTACACCTCCAGACCAGCTCGGCGCTTTACGGCGGATCTACCCGTGCAGGGTTGCGGTGATCCGTTACACCAGCATATTGGCAGATACTGACCAGCTCCGCAAAGCCGAGCTTCAACACCGGTCTGGAGGGTCCACCACGTCCCAGCATGCCACAACAACTCCCAGGCACAAAATCCCCTATGCAGCATTCAAAATGTTCACGGAAGGATGCGAAGATATTGATGGTTTTCTGCAGGACTTTGAATGGCAGTGTGTGCTACAGGCGGTCGATACCACAGATTGGGTTCCCATCCTGACAAGCAAACTCACCGGGAGAGCAGCTGAGGCATTTCGGGCCGTGGCAGACGAGGACTGCACTGTCTACAAGCGGGTAAGAGAACATCTCCTTGCCCGCTATGACCTCACTCCAGAAGCCTATCGGCTTAACCACTCCGCTGGTATGCGGAGGACGCGCTGAGCGCGTCCTCCCATTGGGATCAGCGTTCGGCCGGGTTCCGGCCGATCGCTGGCCCCCCCGGTGCGGGCTGACATCCTCGATGTCAGCCCGGCATCCGGGACCGCAGCCGCCGGAATTAGGTGTCATTGCGGCAGCGCGATGACACCTAATTCATGCGCCCCCCTGCATGTGCGGAGGAGGCGCCTGAAAGGGAGGGGGGGAGGTCCTTCGGACCTCTCTCCCTCCCGATCGGCGGCTCTGCGGGGGTTAACCCAGGCATCATTTGGAAGGGCACAGCCTGCCCTTCCAAATGGTGCCTGGCATTAACCCCTGGGGAGCTGGATCGCGAATCGGCGCTGAAAAGCGCCGGTTCGCGATCCTTTCCCGGAGCTGGCCGACATCTTGGATGTCGGCCAAGCCTCCGGAACTCCCCCTGAGGACTGGCGTCATCGTGCGTAGCACGATGACCCCAGTCCTGGACTTAACCCCTAACTGCCACCAACTGTGGAGATAGGGAGTTCATTGGAACTCCCTATCTCCCGATCCGTGGCAGTTAGGGGTTAATGTCTGAATGGTTGGATCGGCCAGAGCATGGCCGTTCCAACGATACCAAACATGAAAGTGAAAAAGTTTGTCAAAAAAAAATGAAAAAAAAAAAAATAAAAAAAATAAAACACTTTTTTTTTTTTTTTTGGTTTGTTAATGCAGCAATATTGTTCCCATTTCAATTATAATGTGAACAATGATGCTGCACTAACGATTTTTGTATGCGGTGCGTTTGTTAAAAATAGTGTAATTTTCCCCCAAAAAAAATGTAACGAGACCCCATCTCTAATCTTTTTAACAAGCGCACCCCATACAAAATATAACCGCAATTGCTCGCATGTTAAAATGTGAAAAAAAAACACTTTACACATTGTAAATTATTGAAAATACATATTTTATTGCATTTTTTGTTATAATATACAAACATGACATAACGTATACATATAATGACATATTATGAATCTACAGAGTCTGACGGAAAGAACGATATATAATATGTCTGGGTCATATACTAAAATAAGCCTTCAAAACACGTTTAAACATGAGCAAAACCGGTAAAAATGACCTCAGCACAGGGGCGGGAAAAGCCTCAGCAGCGAAAGGGTTAAACAACCAACTTGCTTAAACCTATAGTGAGTCACGACTAGTATTTGGGAGGGCATTATCACTGAATCCTTCACTTCCAGACCATCCAAGGACCGCTGCCAATCTCTCTCCACCTTGCTAGCTCGCTACCCGGCTAAGCTCTCCAGCAAGACTCGGCGCCGTAGACGGAGCTACCCCTGCAGCGTAGCTGATCTGTAACAACGTTGTCCGGGCTCCGATCTGTTACACATTACTGGGAACATTTTACAATAATCCTAAGGGAATTCCTACATATAAATACAGGGAAAACAAAATTAAAGTATAGGAATATTGTGGCAGCTGTTCCATCACAAGTATTTATCTGCATCTCCTGTGATATACAAAGATCTTGCGTTTATTGGTCCACTTTTCACTTGTAATGGAGGTTTCTGGTCCTAGTTTGTAAAGGAAGTTTATTCTTTAAATGGAGAATCCCGTCTGCTGTAAAAGGCATGGGATTAGTGACAGCTGGGGAGACCCCTAGTTCTCAAATCAGGCTGTCCGTGTTTTGCCCTGACGTACAAAAAAAATATTCGGAATCCTAGACCGTGAATACTCCAGTCACATACTGCCAGTGCCGGCTCTCTTTAGACGTTGTGGGTGGCTCTTAGAAGAGCCTTTGTGTTTCGGGAAAAGGGAGGTCAGCGGGAGCCTTTATTTGCTCTTGGCAGACTTGTGGCTCTCGGATTTCTTGGGCAGTAGAACAGCCTGGATGTTGGGCAGGACGCCGCCCTGGGCAATCGTGACTCTTCCCAGCAATTTATTGAGCTCCTCATCGTTGCGCACGGCCAGCTGCAGGTGGCGGGGAATGATGCGGGTTTTCTTGTTGTCCCGGGCGGCGTTGCCAGCCAGCTCCAGGATCTCAGCGGTCAGGTATTCCAACACGGCGGCCAGGTACACCGGAGCTCCGGCTCCTACACGCTGTGCATAGTTTCCCTTCCTGAGCAGCCTATGGACACGGCCCACGGGAAACTGTAGCCCAGCTCTGGACGAGCGTGTCTTGGCCTTTGCTCGAGTCTTACCGCTCTGTTTTCCTCTTCCAGACATCACCAGCAAATTTACGAACAACCAGACGTTAACACTACAGTAGCCTCCAATTCCGACACTTATACGTTTCCTGTAATCGCTAGCACCATTCCAATTGGCCAGGAATGAAAGCACCCAATCAGTTACAGGCTTTAACAAGAGCCAATCGGACGCAGGACTTGAGGCTGCATGTCCGGTCTAGAAATGTGAGCCAATAGGAGGCGCGTATTGTTCAGGCGGCTTTATTGCTGTGCTTGTATATATAGAGGTGCGGGAGCGTGAAGCTCAATATATTTTCCAACGTTTTTGTGAATTTCTTTAGCAATTGCCATGCCTGATCCAGCAAAGTCCGCCCCGGCTGCCAAGAAGGGCTCTAAGAAGGCGGTGACAAAGACCCAGAAGAAAGATGGGAAGAAGCGCAGAAAGACCCGGAAGGAGAGTTACGCTATCTACGTGTACAAAGTGCTGAAGCAGGTACATCCCGATACCGGTGTCTCCTCCAAGGCCATGGGCATCATGAACTCGTTCGTCAACGACATCTTCGAGCGCATCGCAGGGGAAGCCTCCCGCCTGGCTCACTACAACAAGCGCTCCACTATCACCTCCCGGGAGATCCAGACCGCCGTGAGGCTCCTCCTGCCCGGAGAGCTGGCCAAGCATGCCGTGTCCGAGGGCACCAAGGCAGTGACCAAGTACACCAGCGCCAAGTAAAGCTCTGTGAATCTTCACCCCATAAAACAAAGGCTCTTTTAAGAGCCACCCACATACTCCGTGTAAAGCGCTAATATCACTGCTGACACGCATATGTAAAGTCAATGATTCCGACCGCAGATACTCCTATATACAATCTGCATCTGTAAAGGAACCATTTAAAACGCTAATTCTTGTAAATCTCACACATTCTACGTGTGGGGATAAAACGGCGTGTATTGCAGGAATGGATCTCTTGTGTGGAATAATACTCAACTCAAAAATGCACCAAACGAGAGATGGAAACGTTTATGGTATTGATAGGCGGGGAAAAACTGCAGCTCTGTCATGTTACGGGGGGGGGGGGCGCTTCGCCCAACTGTCTGTCATAGGGCAGCAGGAAATCTCCGCAATGCATGAGCCTGGTTTACACTTCCAAAGCCTGCAAACGGTCAGCTCTCATCGTGCTGTGTTCAGATCTGCATAATCCGCAGGAGATCGTACTCCATAGAAAGCTGTGTGATGCATTGTATACAAATATAATGTCACCATCTAGACTAGTGGCCGCCGGCAGAGAACCGTATAAATACTGTAGCTGCTCTCGTAACCCTCCTGTGTGCAGGGAAACGGATGAGGCATTTAATCAGCGCAAACAGGTGATTTAAACGACTTTTGTGCAATAAACCGCGGGAAGCTGAATCCGAACTTCTCGATCAAACCGTTAAGAGACAAGGCGCCAACAAGTGGCTGCTTTTAAATGTCTCTGCTCCCTGTGTTTATAACTCCTTTAAATGGAATTACTGTCTTTATTAAATATCCCAAACTGTGTCCATCTACACATCACTTTTGTGAAGTTGGTTTTATTCAGATTGAGTTCATATACAGGTGAAACATGAAAAATTTGAATATCGTGCAAAAGTTCATTTATTTCAGTAATGCAACTTAAAAGGTGAAACTAATTGTGTACTGCGCTACTACGCCGTAGCGCAGTACAACAGTTCAAGTGTTTGTTTATTTGTGTGTTATTAAAAGTTTGTTAGCCCTTATTTTTATAAGTACCCCAATGTGATTTTCCCTGTTGTTCCCCTGTTCCCCGCTTGTTCAGGGCCCCGGAAAGTTCACCAGACGAGTTGGCGCTGAGCCCCAAGATAAGGGCTGCGCACAGCAGGGGGGGCCCAGGTTAACAAAGAGAAATTGGGCAATGGCTCGGGGCAGTGGCAGAAATCACCCTGGGAGGGCTGATGGCGGGCTAGGGGAGAACAATGCCTTTTTCCCTCATAAATACACCTGTGTTCCCCATGCAAAATAAATCACTCTTGTTTGAACCTTTAGTCCTGCCTTGGCTAGTAATTGGGAATAACAGGGCTTTGGGAACCGGGACGCTTCAAGGACCTCTCTACAGCGCAGCAACCTCGGGGTATCCTACGAGGACCATCGGCACCTCACTACCGCACTACCGACCTCCAGGTGTACTCGGCGCTGACGGCGGATCTACTCACCCCGAGGAGCGGGATCCGTCACATTGGCAGCCTGTTGGGATCGGCTGAGACCAGACAAGCAGGGGGAAATACAGCCACTGGCTTGACCCCGGTCTCTGCCACCACAACACGCCGAGCATCCGGAGTGGCTGCCATCCGGGGGCAGATTCTGAGACCAGCCCAGCAGGGGGAAAAACAGCCACTGGCTTCGCCCCGGTCTCAGACACCCCAAGTAACGGCCGTAACCCTGTATGGCCCAGCACTACGAGGGTCTGAAGCGCCCGGTCCTTAAATAATTGCTGAAAGCCAGAGGCAAGACCCCCGGAGACGAACCGAAGGCGGTCTTCATCAGCGAATTGATGGAGGACAACCGCACTAGTATGGCTCCATCCGAGGGCTCCGAGACCTCAGAATGGCGACGAGAGGTACAGTGGCGGCTGGCCCTGTACGGAACAGACCCCTCCGCCGACATCATCGGGAGGGTTTTGGCAGATACGGACAGACTCTGCCAAGCAGAGATGCAGCAACGGTCCGGTGGGTCTCTGACTTCCCAGGGCAGCACCGGACCCCCCAAGCAAAAGATTCCCTTTGCCGCCTTCAAACTCTTCCTGGAGGGAAGTGAAGATATTGACAGCTTCCTGCAAGATTTTGAAAGACAATGTGCCCTGCAAGAGGTGGCGGCCCGAGATTGGGTACCTCTACTGGCGAGTAAGTTGATGTGCAGTGCGGCTGAAGCCTACCGGCCTGTGGCGGATGAGGACTGCATGGTGTACGAGCGGGTCAAGGAACACCTGCTGGCCCGCTACGCGCTCACCCCCGAGTCCGGTTCCGAGCTCTAAAGAAAGGGACCCATGACTCCTACGCGGAATGGGGGCACCGCATGCAGCAGGCCGTCCGCAGCTGGATCCAGGGATGCCAAGCCACCCACCCGGACCAGATCATCCAACTACTCTTGCTGGAGCAGTTCTATAACTATTCACCTCCAGAGGTCCGGGATTGGGTGCGAGACTGACGTCCCCTCACCCTGCCCGAAGCTACCCGCCTCGCCGATGAATACCAGGATGCCAGGCGAGCACCTCCTCCTGGCATCCGGCCCTGTTACATCCTCAGCTCCCGCTGTGCCCCCTGGGGGGGGTCTGGAAAAAGAGGGGGACCCGCTGGCTGGTCGGATGCCAGCACTTTCTGCTGGCAGATCGGCATCTGAGGGGGCGGGGTCAGGTGTGGTTACCAGGAGACACAGGCTTTAAAGGGCTCTAGGAATGGCCTCATTGCCCTGTTGTGGAGTTCATTTCACCCACCGCTACTTCCTGATTATATATTTGACTTTACTGTTGACGACCCTGCTTTGTACGCGATTCCTTCTCCTGTTATTGACCCGGCTTGGCATTTGACTTCTCTCTCTATTGTGCATTTTACGTTGTATCACTTGTTTTAGTGATTTAACCCCCTGCTGGTTTATGGGTTGATCACTAGCTGTTTTGGATTTTAACCCCTCACGATTAGGGGTATTGTTTGCAACCCTTCGGGGTCCCCTTATCCAGGTTACTACTTAGGTTTATAGTTTGATAATACCACGATTACAAACTATTGTTTATGTAACAGATCAGCTACCCTGCAGGGGTGGCTCCATCTGCAGCGCCGAGTCTTGCTGGAGAGCTTAGCCGGATAGCGAGCTAGCAAGGTGGGAGAGAGATTGACAGCGGTCCCTGGATAGTCTTTAAGCGAAGGATTCAGTAAAAGCTGGCTTATTCAGTGATTATGCCCTCCCCAAATACTAGTCGTGACTCAGTACAGGTTTGAAACAAAAGACAACTTTTACTTGGACACAGGCTTATTTATACAAAACACAAGGCATTGCTCTGGTCCCATCCCGCCCACCCCAACAGTTCTGATTGGTTGGTTCCAAAACCACTGCAGGCTTCTTTCAGGTCCACTTCAGGCTTCACTTTGGTCCACTAGTTGTATGCAGATACAAGTCTTGACCCCACAATGACCACACACTATGATTTACATAACCCATTGTAAAGGGAATCAGATAGTGGGTGGCTGAGATAATGTGACTCCCAAACCTTTCAGACAGGTAAACAGATATCCAATGTAACAGATCAGCTACCCTGCAGGGGTAGCTCCGTCTGCGGCGCCGAGTCTTGCTGGAGAATTTAGCCGGGTAGCGAGCTAGCAAGGTGGGAGATAGATTGGCAGCGGTCCCTGGTTGGTCTGGAAGCGAAGGATTCAGTGATGATGCCTTCCCAAATACTAGTCGTGACTCAGTATAGGTTGCAGGTAAATCAGAATGTATTTAGAATGGGAACAGACAGTGCTTATATACAAAATACAGCCATGCACATTTAGACTTCCCGCCCACCCCAACAGTTCTGATTGGTTGGTTCTAAGACCATTGCAGGCTTCTTTCAGGTCCTCTCAGTCTCCACTTGGGTCCACTGGTTGTATGCAAATTAAGTCTTGACCTCACAGTGACCACATACAGTGATTTATGTGACGGAACAGCCGCCACAGGATTTATTTAGTTTAATTTCATTCTTATTTTGTTATATTTCATTTACCCTTTATTTATAGTAACTAATTTCCTTTGTTAGATTTAATGTAAAAGTGTGGCTAGACTTCTAATTAATAATGTTTTTCCCCTGCACCGATCCTGCTAGTTTATGCTCAGTTATATTGTATGGTTAAATGTATTGTCAATTGCTCATTTTTATCTTTAAATAGACTTATATTTATTTAGTTAAATGTGGTTTTTAAAAACACTACCTGCCACTAGAGTCAAATGCTTTCCTTCCTTTAGAATGTACAATAGGTTTGTGTAATTTGTGGATTATGCAAAGGTGCTTTCTCTTTGTTTATCTGTTATCTGTTTACATGTTCTGAAAGGCTGGGAGTCACATTGTCTCAGCCACCCACTATCTGATTCCCTTTACAATGGGTTATGTAAATCACTGTATGTGGTCACTGTGAGGTGAAGACTTCATCTGCATACAACCAGTGGACCCAAGTGAAGACTTGAGAGGACCTGAGAGAAGCCTGCAATGGTCTTGGAACCAACCAATCAGAACCTGGGCATGGCTAGCCCCTGTGCAGAATTCACTCCAGGGGTCTGGGGGCGGGCATGGGAAAGAACAATGGGACTGTACCATATAAAAGGACCGTGTATGTTCTTCTTTTCATTAAACATTCTGATTTACCTTCAAACCTGTACTGAGTCACGACTAGTATTTGGGGATGGCATAATCACTGAAGAAGCCAGCTTTACTGAATCCTTCGCTTCCAGATCATCCAAGGACCGCTGCCAATCTCTCTCCCACCTTGCTAGCTCGCTACCCGGCTAAGCGCTCCAGCAAGACTCGGCGCCGCAGACGGAGCTACCCCTGCAGGGTAGCTGATCTGTTACACATGGCCGCCAGCGACTCTGACGGCCACCGAATACCCGGTTGAAGCAGCTGAGTGGATAAGATGGGGCTGTGCCAGGGTAAGGGTTGCACCGGTGTCTCGCAGACCGATGGCAAGTTGTCCATTCACCCGGACTTGTTGGCGATGGTGTTGACGGTTGTCCTGCGCGGCTGCTTGCACTGGGTCGGCCTCATGCAGGATGCCCCAGTCTTCCTCGAGGGCAGCTGTGGGTTCCGGTTCCTGATGGCAACAGTATGCCTCGGCTCGGTGGGTGCGCTGCCCGGGACGGTGCCGGACGATGGGTGTTCAGGGGACAACTGTCCCGTATGTGTCCGATCTGGTTACACCCATAGCACCGGGGTCCTACCTTAGTTGCCGGTGGCCTGGGTGCTCGTTCGAGGGGAGCAGGGCGTAACTGTGGCGCTGGATGGAAGCGGGGAGGTGGGACTAGGATGACCAGAAGGGCTACTCGCCTGGCGTCCTGGTACTTGTCGGCAAGGTGGGTGGCTTCAGACAGGGTGAGGGGGCGCCGGTCTCGTACCCAGTCCCAGACCTCTGGAGGAGAGTATTTGTAGAACTGCTCCAGTAATAGCAGCTGGACGATCTGGTCCGGTTGGGTAGCTTGGCACCCCTGTATCCAGCTACGGAGCGCCTGCTGTATCCTGTGTCCCCACTCTGCATAAGAGTCCTGAGTGCCCCTTCTTAAGGCTCTAAATCGGACTCGAAACGCCTCTGGGGTGAGTGCATAGCGGGTCAGCAGATGTTCTTTGACCCGCTCATACACCATACAGTCTTCGTCCGCCACCGCCCGATAGGCTTCAGCCACCCTGCCGGTCAATTTGCTCGACAGGATGGGTACCCAGTCTCGGACCGCCACCTCCTGCAGGGCACATTGCCTCTCGAAATCCTGCAGGAACCCGTTGATGTCTTCACTCCCCTCTGGGAAGAGCTTGAACGCCGCAAATGGTATTTTCTGTTTGGGGGGTCCGGTACTGCCTTGGGGGGACAGCGACCCCCCGGACCTTTGCTGCATCTCTGCCTGGCGGAGCTTGTCCGTGTCAGCCAGGACCCTCCCGATGATGTCGGCGGAGGGGTCCGTTCCGTATAGGGCCAGTCGCCACTGCACCTCTCGCCTCCATTCCGAGGTCTCGGAGCCCTCAAAGGGAGCCACACTGTTGCAGTCGTCCTCCATCAGTTCTCCGATGATAACCGCTTTCGCCTTGCCTCTGGGTGCCTTGCCTCTGGCTTTTAACAGTTCTTTCAGGACCGTGCACTTCAGCCCTTCGTAGCGCTGTGCCATACGGGGTCACCGCCGTTGCTGGTACTGTCCACCTCTCGAACCCAGGGGTGTGTGAGACCGGGGTCAAGCCAGCGGCTGTATCTCCCCCTGCTGGGCTGGTCTCAGATTCTCCCCCCGGATGATGTCTACTCCAGACGCTCGGCGTGTCGCGGTGGCTGAGACTGGGGTCAAGCCAGCGGCTGTATCTCCCCCTGCTTGTCTGGTCTCAGCCGATCCCAGCACTGCCAGCCAATGTAACGGATCACCGCTACCCTGCACGGGTAGATCCGCCGTCAGCGCCGAGCTTGTCTGGAGGTGTAGAGTCAGGGGTAGCGGGCTGTATGAATTTGGCGGTGATTAAGCGCTTTTGCACGATCCTTGAAGCGTTGCAGTTCCCCAAGCCCTGTTATCCCCAATTACTAGCTGAGGCAGGAGTAAAGGTTCAAACAGGTACCAGTTTATTTAACATGGGGGATACAGGGGTATTTATGGGGTATGAAACCATTGTTCTCCCCTGGCCCGCCCTCAGTCCTCCTGCGGTGATCTTTACCTCGAGCCATTGCCCAATCTGCCTTGGTTAACCTGGGGCAGTGACGTGCGGTGAGGTCAGTGGCTGGTGAGGCACTGGCTTGTATCAGAGCTAGATATACACAGGATATTGCCCCAGCTCTCATGGATATTGCCCCAGCTCCTCTCATGGATTTTGCCCCAGCTCCTTTCATGGATATTGCCCCAGCTCCTTTCATGGATATACTGCCCCAGCTCTTCTCATGGATATTGCCCCAGCTCCTTTCATGGATATACTGCCCCAGCTCCTCTCATTGATATTGCCCCAGCTCTCATGGATATTGCCCCAGCTCTCATGGATATTGCCCCAGCTCTCATGGATATTGCCCCAGCTCTCATGGATATTGCCCCAGCTCTCATGGATATTGCCCCAGCTCTCATGGATATTGCCCCAGCTCTCATGGATATTGCCCCAGCTCTCATGGATATTGCCCCAGCTCTCATGGATATTGCCCCAGCTCTCATGGATATTGCCCCAGCTCTCATGGATATTGCCCCAGCTCTCATGGATATTGCCCCAGCTCTCATGGATATTGCCCCAGCTCTCATGGATATTGCCCCAGCTCTCATGGATATTGCCCCAGCTCTCATGGATATTGCCCCAGCTCTCATGGATATTGCCCCAGCTCTCATGGATATTGCCCCAGCTCATGGATTTGCCCCAGCAACGCATTGATTTGCCCCAGCACATGGATATGCCCCAGCAGCTCATGGATTTGCCCCAGCAACTCATGGATGTGCCCCATCACATGGATTTGCCCCAGCACATGGATTTGCCCCAGCACATGGATTTGCCCCAGCACATGGATTTGCCCAAGCTCATGGATATACTGCCCCAGCTCATGGATGTGCCCCAGCACATGGATTTGCCCCAGCTCATGGATGTGCCCCAGCTCATGGATTTGCCCCAGCAGAGTCACAGGGTTCCTGCAGGGGAGGGCTCCTTACTTACCTGAGACAGCTCCTCACTGGCTGTGCTGTCCAAGAGAGAAGAGGTCGGCTGCTTCCTGTCCCACGTGTCTCTGTGGTGCTGGCACGAGGTCAGGTGATGTAGGAGGAGCTGCTGGAGCTTGAGAGTGTGTGACTGTGACAACCCCCCCTCCCTCTGTGCTGAGCGCATGTGTGCTGTGTTTATCACACACACATGCGCTCAGCACTTTCTGGAGGGGGTTTGTCACAGTCACACTTCTGTGATCTCCCTGCCCGCCCCCCACGATTGACGAGGACAGTCACATGACTGTCCTGCGTCAATCAAACCATGGGAGCACTGCCTCCCATGGTGTTTTTTTTTTTTTTTTAAAAAAAACTTGCTTGAGACAATGGAGCTTTCCCATTGGCTCAAGCTTCATTTGCTGTCATTGCCTGGAGGCAATGACGAGCTTGCCTGCTACCAGCCTGAGCTCTGCAATTAGCGTAGCGTTGGGCTGCGTAAATTGCGTAGCCTAGGCTGGCTCAGTGCTGCCCCTGCTGTCTGTGTAGTGTATTACACACACAGCAGCCGGCAAACTGAGAAAGTGAAAGCTGCAGGAGAAAAAAAAAGCAGACAGAGAAGAAACAAAGAACAACGAGGGAGCGAGGAGAGGTGAGTATGAGTATAAATAACAATTTATTTACAGTTTAAATGTACATACACACATCACATGTCATTACAATACACACAATGAGCTCATTAATTTACTGGCATGACAGGGGAGGCGGAGCCTCCCCTGTCACCCCTGAGTGTACGTCCCTGACCTGGGGGACCCCTGCGGTACGCAGCCCTTATCTCGGGTCTCGGCGCCTGCTCGTCTGTCCCCCCCTCCCAGAACCTCTCCCTGTCTGGGTAGCGCCCGGCCCCCCCTGTGGTGTGAGCGCTCCTTTGTCCTGGCGGCTCCCTGTGGCTTTCAGCCCAAGTTTGGGGTTTTAACAGGGATTTTGGGGTGATTCCCTGGGAGCGGCGGCACGCTGGAGGTACAGCTTGATAGCTCGGGTCCGGTTCAGTCCAAAAAGTGCTCTGATCGGATCAACGGAGCCCGAGCTGTGGAGGGGGAAAATCCGGCGGCTGTACCCGAGCAAGAGTCACTGTTTGCCGGCCGCGCTCCCGGTGAGGGATCCCTGGTCGGCGTTCGGGTTTCCCGGGGCGCTTCGTTCTGAAATTCGCACCACCATAAGAACCTATTTTTAGGAACATACTGGCCAAGAAGCGCTCTTCTGCGTGGTTTCCACGCTGCGGGGCAAGGCGGGCAAGTTTGGGCGGCTTGGCAGAGACAGTTAGAGGCGGCTCGAGGCATTCACAGACCGGGCGTCTTCCCGGGGCTGTGGACAGGCGGGGAACAGGTCACCAATGGGGAGAATTACAGGGGGAACTTATAAAAATACAACCTTAACGAATTCTTTAACCCTTTCGCTGCTGAGGCTTTTCCCGCCCCTGTGCTGAGGTTATTTTTACTGGTTTTGCTCATCATGTTTAAACGTGTTTTGAAGGCTTATTTTAGTATATGACCCAGACATATTATATATTGTTCTTTCCGTCAGACTCGGCAGATTCATAATATGTCATTATTATATGTATACGTCATGACCTGTCTGTATATTATAACAAAAAATGCAATAAAATATGATTTTTCAATAATTTACAATGTGTAAAGTGTTTTTTTTTTCACATTTTAACATGCGAGCAATTGAGGTTATATTTTGTATGGGGTGCGCTTTTAAAAAAATTAGAGATGGGGTCTCGTTACATTTTTTTTGGGAAAATTACACGATTTTTAACAAACGCACCGCCTACAAAAATCGTTAGTGCAGCATCATTGTTCACATTATAATTGAAATGGGAACAATATTGCTGCATTAACAAACCAAAAAAAAGAAAAAAAAAATGTTTATTTTTTTTTTATAATTTTTTTTTTTTTTTTTTTTTTTTTTTACAAACTTTTTCACTTTCGTGTTTGGTAGCATTGGAACGGCCATGCTCTGGCCGATCCAACAATACCAAACTTTAACCCCTAGCTGCCACGGATCGGGAGATAGGGGGTTCTTTGGAACCCACTATCTCCACCATTGGTGGCAGCTAGGGGTTAACTCCAGGACTGGTGTCATCGTGCTATGCACGATGACGCCAGTCCTCAGGGGGAGTTCCCGGAGGCTTGGCCAACATCCAAGATGTCGGCCAGCTCCGGGAAAGGATCACGAACCGGCGCTTTTCAGCGCCGATTCGTGATCCGGCTCCCCAGGGGTTAATGTAAGGTACCATTTGGAAGGGCAGGCTGTGCCTTTCCAAATGGTGCCTGGGTTAACCCCCGCAACGCCGCCGATCGGGAGGGAGAGAGGTCCGAAGGACCTCCCCCCCTCCCTTTCAGGCGCCTCCTCCGCACATACGGGGGGCGCCTGAATTAGGTGTCATCGCGCCCCCGCGATGACACCTAATTAGCCCGGTGGCGGTTCCGGATGCTGGGCTGACATCGAGGATGTCAGCCCGCACCGGGGGGGCCAGCGATCGGCCGGAACCCGGCCGAATGCTGACCCCAAAGGCTGGACGCGCTCAGCGCGTCCACCGCATGGAACGTGACATGCGGTTGGACGCGCTCAGCGCGTCCACCGCAGCGAAGTGGTTAATACACCACACCAAATAAACATTTTAAAAATTTGTACCGCGCTACGGTATAGTGGCGGCCGTTCCGTCACAAGAACAATCTAGTCCAAATAGCCGATTTGGAAAGTGAGATAAATGGCAGAAGTTTTCTGGTTTGGCTATTTTGACCTAGAATTTTCTCTTCAGTCATTCTCCTGAGTTTCACCTTTCTCTGAATAACCCTGTCAGGGTTATTCAGAGAGCAGTGAAGATCAGGAGAATGACTGGAGAATGGAAAATTCTAGGTTAAAATAGCCAAACCAGAAAAATTCTCCAATTTAGGCTAGGGTCAGACTAGCAAATTTTTAACGTGCGTTTAGGCGCACTTAATCACGGCCGCACTACCCGCAAATGACAGGCAATGACGGCCAATATACGAAGTACGTCGCACGAAAGTCCGGCTGCGCAACGCAAGTGGAAAATGAACGCATTTTTTCGAGAACGCAGAACCGCTAGTACAGACGTACAAAGTGCGCTGCGTCCACTAGCGGCGTGTGTGCGTGATTTGGAGACGTCAGACCCTGCTCATGTGCGGCCAACATAACTTCCATATACCCAAAGTTTCCCGATTTGGATCCGTAAAAAATCACGCACAAAAATGCGCATCGTATGACCGTTTTCGCACATTCCGTGTAAAAATACGGCAATGCGTTCGGACGCACTTTTTGACGGTCACTGTGAAAAATGCGTTAGTCTGACCCTAGCCTTATCTCACTTTCCAAATCGCTATTTGGTCCAGGTTGTTCTCTTTTCCTGCCATTCTCCTGGTTTTCACCTTTCTCTGAACAACCCTGAGAGAGAGTTAAAAGCCAGGAGAACTGGCAGGAGAAGAGAACAATCTAGACCAAATAGCCAATTTGGAAAGTGAGTTAAATGGAAGAATTTTTCTGGTTTGGCTATTTTGACCTAGAATTTTCACTTCTCCAGTTATTCTCCTGCTTTTCACCGCTCTCTGAATAACCCTGTGAATGTTTAATCCCGAGGTGAAAAATAACATTGCTTTAGATGTTATTTTGAATTTTTTTCAAACACCAGTTAACCACTTGGCTGCTATGGACGCGCTCAGCACATCCAGCCAAGTGGTTCTCCTGTGCACAGGAGGCAGCAATCCACCGGATTCCAGCGGATTGCTGCGCCCCCCGGTGCGGGCTGAAATCTTGGATGTCAGCACAGCACTCCGGGACCCCGGCGGAGCATTTAGATGTCATTGCGGCGGCGCAATGACATCTAATACAGGCGCCCCCACCACATGTGCGGAGGAAGCGCCTGAAAGGGAGTGGGGGTCCTTCGGACCTCTCTCCCTCCCGATCGCCGGGGGGCAGAGGGTTAATCCAGGCACCGTTTGGAAGGGCACAGCCTGCCCTTCCAAACAGTGGCTGTGATTAACCCCTGGGGAGCCTTATCACGAATCAGCGCTGAAAAGCGCCGGATCGTGATCCTCTCCTGGAGCTGGCCAACATCTTGGATGTCGGCCAAGCCTCCAGGAACTCCCCGAGGACTGGCGTTATTGTGCTATGCACGATGACGCCAGTCCTGGAGTTAACCCCTACCTGCCACCAATGGTGGAGATAGGGGGTTCATTGGAACCCCCTATCTCCCTATCCGTGGCAGCTAGGGGTTAATGTTTGATACCGTTGGATCGGCCATAGCATGGCCTTTCCAAGGATACAAAACATCCAAGGATAACAAACATGAGCATGTTTTTTTAAAAAAATAAAAATAAAAAAATTAAAAAAAATTCTAAAAAAAAAATAAACAAGTTTTTTTTTTGTTTGTTTTGATAATGCAGCAATATTGTTCCCATTTCAATTATAATGTGAACAATAATGCTGCATTAACGATTTTTGTATGCTGTGCATTTGTTAAAAAAGCGAAATTTTCTCCCCAAAAAAATGTAACGGGACCCCATTTCTAATTTTGTTAACAAGCGCACCCCATACAAAATATAACCGCAAACGATTGCATGTTAAAATGTGAAAAAAAACACTTTACACATAATAAACTATTGAAAATTCAAATTTTATTGCATTTTTTGTTATAATATACAGACATGACATAATGTATACATATAATAATGACATATTATGAATCTGCCAAGTCTGCCAGAAAGAACGATATATAATATGTCTGGGTCATATATCAAAATATGGCTACAAAACGCGGTTAAACATGATGAGCGAAAGCAGTAAAAATGACCTCAGCACAGAGGTGTGAAAAGCCTCGGCAGCGAAAGGGTTAAATGCAGCATATTAGGATGTTTTAGGGAAATTAATTCTCAAATCTCAATCAGAAGCAGACACCACCCACCCTCAGTATAGTGTACAATGTATCAAATTGATTACCAGACTAAAAACACCTGTTGTTATGTCCGTTTGTGAACAAACGTCATTTAGAGTTGATAATCTTTCCACGTACACATTAGTTTTTAATTCAATACTTAATAAACCGTTGCTTATAATATTCTGCAGTAAAGAGTCTCTTTACTTCTAGATTTTTTAGTATTTTCTTAAGCATTTTCTATACTTTTTTCAAAATTTCTTTTTTTTTTTTCGAACTCGAACCGAAAACACACAAAAAGTTTGAAATTCGCGAACTTTCGAACTGCCAAAGTTCGGGTCGAACTCCGAACCGTCCGAACCCAAACAGCTCATCCCTAGTGAGCAGCAGTAGCGAGCCGGCGTCAGGTCCCTTGCTGGAATATATTGAGTCCGCCAGGAGGAAATACCTGGAAAAAATAGAAAGAACTCCAAAATCCACAAAATAATTTCAAATGGATTTAATCCAACATCAAGAAAGGCAACGTTTCGACCAACTGGTCTTTGTCAAGCCTAAAACATAATGACACAACTGGGAATAAATAGCACCACAGATCAATTAAGCAATCAATTAATCATTACAACCGGTCTGTGTGTGCCAACCCAGTAATTAAAAACAATTGTCTACATATTGATTCATCAATTATCTCATTAACCACAGTCAATTACAAAGACATTATTTATTAACATAGATCAATTGTAGACATAGATTGCCTATGAAGGAAGAGAAGCAATTCTACAGATCTAAATGTAGAGGGAAGGAGGCACTTAATTGCTGCAACGATCTTATTAGTCCTAAATGACCTCATACTTAAAACTGCAACAATGGAAGGAATTTAGATACCTATAATACTATTTTACATAAATACGTATAATTAATCATTTATAAAAAAGGTGAAAAATCTGATTCTCTATTGAGGCCATGTGGCCAAAGAGTATTAAGGTGGTGGATCCAATATAATTCCTTTCTCTTAAGCAATTTTTCTCTGTCCCCGCCTCTTGTCAACTTGGGTACTTCATCGATTACCTGGTAGCGTAACTGTGAGATATCATGTCCACTACATAAAAAATGTTCAGGGACAGGAAGTTCAGTCTTTTTAGTCCTAATATCCGACCTATGTTTAATGAACCGATTTTTTACTTTTTGGGTGGTCTCACCCACATAGACCAACCCACAGGGGCATTTTAACAAATAAACCACGTAAGTGGAATTACAGGTGAAATATCCTTTAATTTTAGATTTTCTCCCAGAATGTGGATGGACAAAGGAATCACCACGTATGACTGCGTTACAGCAGGAACAGTTCAAGCACGGGAAGGTTCCATTCTTTGGCTTCCCAAAGAAGGGTCTTCCACCTGTATTATGCTTGAACTCAGCCTTAACTAATGTCTGTCGAAATGATCTCCCTTTTCTATATGACATTAGTGGATAGTCTGAAACTCCGGAATTTTAGGATACGCATCCCTTAAAATGTACCAATACTTACATAGGATTTTTTTCACTTGTATTGTATGAGTCCCATATTTAGATACAAATGGAATCCTGCCATAGTTCTGGCGTCTCTGAGATGTTATTTGTTGGTTGATCCTAGTACTTTCTGTTCTCAAGAGATGTCTAGGATATCCTCTAGCTCTAAATCTCTCAATCATTTCATCAAACCTTTTATCCCTGCTTTCAGGTAAATTCACAATCCTATTAACTCGCATAAGTTGACTGCGCGGGAGGGAATCAAGTAATGTAGTAGGATGTGCACTATCATATCTTAACAGGGAATTCCTATCAGTAGGTTTCCGATAGAGATCCGTCATTAATTTGCCATCTCTTTTGATAACCAAGGTGTCTAGGAAAGTAATTTGTGTAAAGCTACATGACATCGTAAATTTAATAGAAGTAGATCCGTTATTAAGTATACTGACAAATTCATCCAATGTTTCTCTAGTGCCCTCCCATACAAAAATAATATTGTCTATATAGCGAAACCAATGGTGGGCATATTGCTGAAAAAGATCACATTTATAGACTATATTTTCCTCGAATTCGGACATGAAGATATTGGCATAGGTAGGTGCTACATTAGTGCCCATAGAAGTCCCCCGTATCTGAGTGTAGAACACCCCGAAGAGAAAAAAGCTATTGCCTAATACCAAGTCAAGTAGATCCAAAAGAAATTGTAACTGATTATCAGAAAAACCCAATTTAATGAGTGCATGTTTCATAGCACTTATGCCTTCCACATTTTGTATGGATGTGTATAGGCTAGTAATATCTAGACTAACCAAAATGCTATGATCAGGTAGGTATCTAAATTCCTTCCATTGTTGCAGTTTTAAGTATGAGGTCATTTAGGACTAATAAGATCGTTGCAGCAATTAAGTGCCTCCTTCCCTCTACATTTAGATCTGTAGAATTGCTTCTCTTCCTTCATAGGCAATCTATGTCTACAATTGATCTATGTTAATAAATAATGTCTTTGTAATTGACTGTGGTTAATGAGATAATTGATGAATCAATATGTAGACAATTGTTTTTAATTACTGGGTTGGCACACACAGACCGGTTGTAATGATTAATTGATTGCTTAATTGATCTGTGGTGCTATTTATTCCCAGTTGTGTCATTATGTTTTAGGCTTGACAAAGACCAGTTGGTCGAAACGTTGCCTTTCTTGATGTTGGATTAAATCCATTTGAAATTATTTTGTGGATTTTGGAGTTCTTTCTATTTTTTCCGGTTATTGGGGTTGTGGAGCAAGAGACCCCCACTCCATTGATCCACGGTGAGGTGTACTCGAGTTTATAATTTTAGGAGGAAATACCTAGCAGACAGTCCCTCTTCCCAAATACTCGTCAAGACGCAGTATAGGTTAAGCAAGTTGGTTTATTTTAAAACAGCACATACACAGTCCATTTATATGGTACAGTCCCATTGTTCTCTCCCATGCCTGCCCCAGACACCCCAGCACCAGTTCTGCCACTGTCTCTAGCTTGAGCCCTTATTGTATGTTTAACATGGTGCCACACTTTCTGTCCAACCCTGGGCTGCTCCCTGCCCAGGAAATTCCACCCCCTGGAGTGCGAGCTCTGACTCCGATGCTGGATCTCCTCTGCGGCTGGGAAACCCGACCTGAGACAGTCAGTTCTATTCTGACCAAGCTTGAAGTCACGACTCATGTTTTGGAGTACCAGGAATCTTCTGCCCGCTGTGCCAAGGAAAGGCTCCAGGTCTACAGCTTTGGCTTATTCCTGGGGGTGCTAGTCAGGCTCTCTATAGGCACCGGGCCTTGAGCTGCGGCTAAGGTACAAGAGAAAGGTGTGAGAGTCACGAGGAGAAACTGGGTGTCCAGCGAGGAAGCAGCATTTGGCAGATGTGACCCTGTCCGGGTACAGAGATCTGTTACATTGGTGGCAGCGCGTGGGATGCTTCCTACAGTCTAAGGACATCCAAACCATCACCGGGATTCGATATCCAGACGGTGCGGCAGATGCAGAAGATGGCCACAGTCACGGAGACAGACTTCAGACGTAGGTTACGAGAATGGCAGAACCAGCATAGGGGACCGATGACAGAACAGGTCCTGCTGGAAGAGAGTGCAAAGATCCGCCTGATGATGTGGTGGGAATCTCTTGATGCCGAGCGAATGTACAATGGCAAAATGATCCCCTTGGGCTACGTGAGGTACGAGATAATATTGGAGAGTCGTATGGTGGGCCTGGGAGAACAGCCACCAGAAGAGGATGTGCAGGAGCTCCGCAGACTGATTCTGAAGGAAATGGCACTAGAGGAAAGATACAGAGCCCTCAGTTGGTATGCGGCAAAAGTGTACCCCTGGCTAGCGGATGACAGCCCGACGGAAGGCTATGGCTACGGCGGCCTTGAACTGTTACATGAGAAGCTAGTGGAGGATCCAGATTTCGGGAGTGAATCGGAGTGGCATCTGGAGTGTAGCAGATCAGCTACCCTGCAGGGGTAGCTCCGTCTGCGGCTCTGAGTCTTGCTGGAGAGCTTAACCGGGTAGCGAGCTAGCAAGGTGGGAGAGAGATTGGCAGCGGTCCTTGGATGATCTGGAAGCGAAGGATTCCTTAAAGCTGGCTTCTTCAGTGATTATGCCCTCCCCAAATACTAGTCGTGACTCAGTACAGGTTTGAAGGTAAATCAGAATGTTTAATGAAAAGCAGAACATACACGGTCCTTTTATATGGTACAGTCCCATTGTTCTCTCCCATGCCCGCCCCCAGACCCCTGGAGTGAATTCTGCACAGGGGCAAGCCATGCCCAGGTTCTGATTGGTTGGTTCCAAGACCATTGCAGGCTTCTCTCAGGTCTTCTCAAGTCTTCACTTGGGTCCACTGGTTGTATGCAGATGAAGTCTCACCTCAAAGTGACCACATACAGTGATTTACATAACCCATTGTAAAGGGAATCAGATAGTGGGTGGCTGAGACAATGTGACTCCCAGCCTTTGAGAACCAGTAAACAGATAACAGATAAACAAAGAGAAAGCACCTTTGCATAATCCACAAATTACACAAACCTATTGTACATTCTATACGAAGGAAAGCATTTGACTCTAGTGGCGGGTAGTGTTTTTAAAAACCACATTTAACTAAAGAAATATAAGTCTATTTAAAGCTAAAAATGAGCAATTGACAATACAGTTAACCATACAATATAACGGAGCATAAACTAGCAGGATGGTGCAGGGGAAAAACATGATTAATTAGAAGTCTAGCCACAGTTTTACATTAAATCTAACAAAGGAAATTAGTTCCTATAAATAAAGGGTAAATGAAATATAACAAAATAAGAATGAAATTAAACTAAATAAATCCTGTGGCGGCCGTTCCGTCACAAAGCTCCCCCAGTCCCATGATGGCAGACCCGGTGAGACCCTCTACGGGTCCGCCTGGGGATGTCCAGGTGCAAGTGTCTTTAAACAGTCTCACGTTTGGGTTGCTGGGGCAATGCTTTGCCAACCCACGATAGTTTTTCGGTCCATAGTCCGTAGGGAGGAGGCTGGCCCCCGGGCTTCTCCAACTGCCCCCTTGGCCTGGACCGGTGTCCGACGGACCATACAGACATACGGGGCTGGTACCCTGCCACGGGGAAACAACCGGCCCGGGTGGGACGTTGAGGGCTTTTTCTCCTCCTGGTCTCCTAGCCCCTCGCTGGTGGGCAGCCTTGCTGGCACCATTTCCTGGGGCAATGACCCGCTGGGGAGGGATACCGCCTGTACCTTCTCCCGGTGCCACAGTCAGCCGCAGGAAAAACGGGCCGATAGCACCCTTTTCTGGTGCCTCGGTCAGACGCTGGGTGGGAGATGGGGTGACTGGTGTCTCCAGAAAAAGTGGTTGTGGATCTAGGCCGTCTGCCCAGCGTCTCGGGGTCACCCAGTTGCAAATCCCAGCACCATCAACAATTCCACAATGGGAGTCTCCCACATCCTGGGGAACGGGAGCAGCAGCACGCCGTTGCTTGGCACAGGGGACACCTCCACCCTCACGCTGGGGCTCAAAACATTGGGGAGCGAGACCTGCCATATCCCCTTCCGGGATTATTACCTGTCGCTGGGGAGAGGTACCGCCAGTACTCTCTACCTGGGGTAGCCGCTGCTGTGGTGGAAGGCGACCGACTGACTCCCCACCCTGGAACTCGCAATGTGATGCACCATCACCGGCACTGTGTTCTGCTGACAGCTCCTGACTAACTGTACTTGCCCAGTCTGATGCTTTCTCCGGCCCAGATAGCATGCTGTGCTGAAGTTGTAGGCTCTCTGCCTCCTGCGTAGCAGTGGAGGCCAGTAGTTTGGTCTGTAGTTCTGGAGAGAAGCAGATTGTCAGTCCCTGGGGCTCCTCGGTGAGAAGATAGTTCTCCTCTTTCTCCTCAAGTTCTGCTGTGGCAGGGCTGGGGTAGAGGTTAGCGGTCCTCTGCCGCGGTGACAGTTTTTTCTGCTGAAGTGGGGGGCCGCTCCCCCATGTATGAATGGCTATCCTTGATCCCTGACGCCACCAGCCAGGGCCCCGGGCTAGCTGACCTGCACTTCTTGGGCACCGTGGAATGGACCGTAGCCTCCTTCACAGCGGGCCGCAGCATGTCTGCTGTCCCCCGCTCCTCTATCCATACTTGGGTAGGAGCGCTTCTTGGTTGGGGTTCGGGATTCCCTGCCGGGTACGCCAGCAATTGGCACGGGGGGCCTGAGTCTCCCCCTCCCGCGTCTGGCACCCGTTATTCTCCCCGGTTTCTGGAGCCTCCAGCTGGGGGCAGAGGGTAGCCGAGCTCTGTCCCGATGCCAGCTCTGCTGCTGGGTTGGGGAACCGCTCCCCCGTACATAAATTGTCCTCTTCATGCGCTGAAGTGCCTGCTGATGCAAGCAGTGAATCTGGGCAAACTGCCCCACATCTCCTGGGCTCCGTGGAAAGGACCGCAGCCTCTTCCTTGGCGGGCCATGACATTGTCGCTAGCTCCTCCACCCATCCCTGAGCAGGAGCACTCCATTGGGACTTGGGGTCTCCTGGTGAGCCCTCGGGCCATCTGCCTGGGTGGGCCTCAATCTCACCCATTGCCTTCCAGTTCTCCTCTTTCCACAGTGGACCGCTGTCCTGATGGCTCTCGTTGGTGGAGACCGCAGTCCCATCCACCGGTGCACTTCCACTGACCTTGGTAGGTGTCCGAAGTACTTGGTCACTCTGCTCTGCTGCAGGTTCTGCAGGAACGGTACTTGCTAAGTCCTCTGTCTTTTCCACAGACGACATGCTGCGCTGCAGCTGCAGGATAGTCACCTCCTCTGTAGCAGTTGAGGCCTGGGATGCATTCTGCATCTGGGGAGAGGGGCCGACTGCCTCCTCACCCTGGTGCTCCGAACCAGCAGAAGATCCTGAAAGTAGGTTGGCACCACCGGGTTCTGTTGGCAGCTCTTCTGCCATGTCCATCGGGGTGAGAGCGAGCGGGGGAGCGTCCTCAAACAATCTCCTGTATCCCTGCTCCAGCTCCCACTCTTGGGTGGCTAGCCAGTCCAGATCACTGCTCAGCCCGAGGTCGTCAAGGTGCTCACATTCCCGAAAGTCCCGTATCTCTTCTCATCTCAGTTTAGCTGTACTGCCAAAGAAGGGGTCGTCCTGGAGAGCGTCAAATATTAATCCCGGGCCATCGTAGTCATAGCCCTCAGTAGGATCTTTCCTCTCCAACTTTGGACATAGGTTGGCAGCATACCACTCCAGTGCCCGGTACCCGTCCTCCAGCCATAGCTCCGTCTGGATCAGGTTATCCAGTTGGGATAGTCTTTCTACCTGGGGTTGCACTCCTAGGAATGGCACCCGCAGGTCCCACAGTCTCCAGTATTTCTCACCCAAGGTAGGAAGAATCTTTCCCAGGTAGTCCTGTTCAAGCTGTAGGACGTCCCTCCAGAGCTTCTGCCGTGCCGAGTCATTATGCCAAAACACCTCCTGGCCGAAACCTGGATCACTGTGCTGGTCAGGCGCTTCCATTCCTTGGTCCCAGAACTCCTCTTCCACGACTGCAGGGAGTATCTTCTGGGACGCTGTAGATTCCCCAAGCTGGTACTGCAACTCGGTCACTCTGAGCTGATTGACCCCTGTGAAAACGATGGCGATCACCTCCGCCGGGGGGCTGGCTCCGAACAGGGCCAGCTTCCACTGTACCTCCCGGTGCCATTCTGTGGATTCTGAGTCCTCGTGGAGGGCCAGACTTGCCTGTTCGTCCTCCATCAGCTCCTTGGTGAGGGCAGCCTTTGGCTTACCGCTGACCGCTTTATCCCTGGAGAAGTTCCTGGAGAAGTTCCTTGAGAAGTTCCTTGAGGACCGTGCGCTTCCAGCCGTCGTAGCGCTTAGCAATACGGGGTGAACGGCTGTAGGACGGTGTAGCAATCTCTCGAATCCCCGGGTGTCTGAGACCGGGGTCAAGCCAGTGGCTGTATTTCCCCCTGCTGGGCTGGTCTCAGAATCTCCCCAGGTGATGTGCTGCTCCAGGCGCTCGGCGTGTCGCGGTGGCTGAGACCGGGGTCAAGCCAGCGGCTTTATCTCCCCCTGCTCGTCTGGTCTCAGCCAGATCCCAGCGCTGCCAGCCAATGTAGCAGATCAGCTACCCTGCAGGGGTAGCTCCGTATGCGGCGCCGAGTCTTGCTGGAGAGCTTAGCCGGGTAGCGAGCTAGCAAGGTGGGAGAGAGATTGGCAGCGGTCCTTGGATGATCTGGAAGCGAAGGATTCCGTAAAGCTGGCTTCTTCAGTGATTATGCCCTCCCCAAATACTAGTCGTGACTCAGTACAGGTTTGAAGGTAAATCAGAATGTTTAATGAAAAGCAGAACATACACGGTCCTTTTATATGGTACAGTCCCATTGTTCTCTCCCATGCCCGCCCCCAGACCCCTGGAGTGAATTCTGCACAGGGGCAAGCCATGCCCAGGTTCTGATTGGTTGGTTCCAAGACCATTGCAGGCTTCTCTCAGGTCCTCTCAAGTCTTCACTTGGGTCCACTGGTTGTATGCAGATGAAGTCTTCACCTCACAGTGACCACATACAGTGATTTACATAACCCATTGTAAAGGGAATCAGATAGTGGGTGGCTGAGACAATGTGACTCCCAGCCTTTCAGAACCAGTAAACAGATAACAGATAAACAAAGAGAAAGCACCTTTGCATAATTCACAAATTACACAAACCTATTGTACATTCTATACGAAGGAAAGCATTTGACTCTAGTGGCGGGTAGTGTTTTTAAAAACCACATTTAACTAAAGAAATATAAGTCTATTTAAAGCTAAAAATGAGCAATTGACAATACATTTAAGTGTATATAACACCTAAGATGTTACAGTGCTCGGCGCTACGCGGTTATATATCAGAGATTTATGTGAAAAGGGGGTTATATAATCACGCAGCTCACCATAAGGTGTGTCCCTCACCCTTATAGACCATATATTAAGAAAAAATACAAACGTATTCTTGGGGAGCGCAGAAGGAAATAGGTAAATGGAGGTTCTTGCACAGACCAGATTGCAGAAAATTAGACTGAATCCAATATTTGTACTACAATAAAAGAGGAAAAGAAAACAATCGTGCAATACTGCATATACATGAATATACACAAGTAGGGGGTTGAGAGAAAGCCACTCACAAACGGGGAACCAATAGGTTCATATAGGGCGCAGATAAGCCTCTATGGGGGGCTTCTCCCATCAGATGGTTGATATAAACGGATGGTGTTGTACTCCAAGTTTCACAGATGTGGTACCCTCAAAGAGAAATATAATGGCGTAATACCATCAACACATATATGTATATGTATTCTGAGTTGGTTCTACTCACGTACTGCTGAGCCTCCCAATGGATGGCTCAGTATTCAAGCAGAGGACCTCTTACACCATGGGGGGTCCTACCCTTAAGTCAGCAACAAATCGATCCGGTCTGTTGAAGGAAATCAGTTGACTCCAGAGAGGTTGGTTCTCAAATGAAGTTTAAAAAAGGGGGTTTATTTTTAAAAACAAGAATTAACAATGGGCAGAAAATAAACAAACAAGGGTAAAATAAAATAAATCATAAATTGCCAAATCAGAAAAAAACCAGGAATCAAAATAAATAATAAAAATAAATATAAAAGTCCAAAAGTAATTAAAATTAATCCGAGACGCGTTTCTCCCGCTAGCCTGCGAGTTTCATCAGTCGGTACTGCAGTATTGCACGATTGTTTTCTTTTCCTCTTTTATTGTAGTACAAATATTGGATTCAGTCTAATTTTCTGCAATCTGGTCTGTGCAAGAACCTCCATTTACCTATTTCCTTCTGCGCTCCCCAAGAATACGTTTGTATTTTTTCTTAATAGACAATACATTTAACCATACAATATAACTGAGCATAAACTAGCAGGATCGGTGCAGGGGAAAAACATGATTAATTAGAAGTCTAGCCACAGTTTTACATTAAATCTAACAAAGGAAATTAGTTCCTATAAATAAAGGGTAAATGAAATATAACAAAATAAGAATGAAATTAAACTAAATAAATCATGTGGCGGCCGTTCCGTCACATGGAGGATATCTTGGAGTGCCGAGAGAGAGAGATTGAGCTCTCTGGTGAAGTTTTGTTCCAGAAGGATGTGGAATTCCTTGGTGTCCAGGAATGGGAGCTGGAAATAGCCTACAAGAAGTTGTTAGAGTCCAATCAACAGCTAGGCTTGGCTCCATTTGGCTGGGTCGACCTAGAAAGACCAGCAGACACACAGACCAGGGGGCAGAGCGCCAGTAGTTTCGGCCCAGCAAGTGCGGCAATGTTGGAGCGTCAAGAGGAGGAAGAAGGTCAGAGGTGCCCCCAGATGGTGGACACAGAGAATAACGATCTTATCGACATTTCCATCGAGGAACAGCTACAGGGGGACTGCCAAGCAATACTAGATTACGATCAGCAACTGGGCTCAGAGTTTATGCCCCTAGAGCAGCAGATTTCCGTAGAGGAAGAGCGGAGGACAGAGGACATTACATGGCCTGCAGAGGAAGAGGCTGCGCTGCGTTCCTTCCCCTGGTGCCCGGAAGATGTGGGGCAGTTGGCCCAGATTCAACGTTTGTATCGGCAGTCGCTCCAGCGATTACGGATTATAATTTATGTACGGGGGAGCGGTTCCCCAACCCAGCAGAAAAGCTGGCATCGCAACAGAGGGCATCTCCGGGAGAGAGAGCTGTTCGTACCTCTCCCCAACTGCAGTTATTAATCCCAGGAGGGGAGACAGCTGGTCTCACTCCTCAGATGATTGAGCCCCAGTTTGAGGATGGGGGTGCCCCCTTTTTACAGTCACCATGTGCTGCTGACCCCCTCCCTCCCCCAAGATGTGGGAGACATTTACTGTGGGATTATAGACGAGACTATGGATTCAAAGTGTGTGCCCTCGGAGTGCTGGGCAGCTGGCGCAGATCCCCAGCCACCTCCTGATGAGACACCAGCCACCCCCCATTCTCTCCAGCAGCTGATCGCAATACCAAGAGATGGGGCAGCTGTAATCTCTTCTGAGTGGACAGCGCAATCTAGGGGAGGCTGCAGAAGCAGTTTTGCTCTCCAGCGCCCAAATCAAACTTTCCGGCAGGATGTTTTTCTGGGGTGGGAGTTTGCGACTAACGCGGGTCTAGACCTGTGGTTAGTCTGTTTTGGAAGGGGGAGATATGTGATAGAACACAATGTCGTTGTGCTACTTGGAGGGGGCTGCACGCTAGCCTCCTGCCTACCGACTATGGCCGTGAAAGAGACTATTGGGGAACTGGTGGACCTTTTAAAGATATTTGGTGGGGTCCGTGGACATCCCCAAGTGGACCCCCAGAGGGTCTCACCGGGTCTGCCAACTGGTAATTTGGGGGAGGTATGTGACGGGACGGCCGCCACTACGCTGTAGCGCAGTACAACAGTTCAAGTGTTTATATATTTGAGTGTTATTAAAAGTTTGTTAGCCCTTATTTTTATAAGTACCCCAATGTGATTTTCCCCGTTTTATAGATATGCCAGTTAACTAAAGATTTCTGATGTCTGTGTGTTATTCCCTGTATAGTGTAGATCTCTGTATTAGTACCTGCTATTGTGTAAATTCTCTCAGTAAGGGATTCCTTTTGTTTACGTGCTTTCTCTTCCCCCATTCTCCATTGTTTGAAGGTCCTGGGTAGTTAATCTGATTTGTGCAGTTATCTGCTTGATTGTATGGAAATGAGGTTGGTGGTTGAGTGTATCTCTGTGTTGTGTAATAAACAGTCAGTTCTATTCTGACCAAGCTTGAAGTCACGACTCATGTTTTGGAGTACCAGGAATCTTCTGCCCGCTGTGCCAAGGAAAGGCTCCAGGTCTACAGTTTTGGCTTATTCCTGGGGGTGCTAGTCAGGCTCTCTATAGGCACAGGGCCTTGAGCTGCGGCTAAGGTACAAGAGAAAGGTGTGAGAGTCACGAGGAGAAACTGGGTGTCCAGCGAGGAAGCAGCATTTGGCAGATGTGACCCTGTCCGGGTACAGAGATCTGTTACACTTCGCTTCCAGACCATCCAGAGACCGCTGCCAATCACTCTCCCACCTTGCTAGCTCGCTACCCGGCTAAGCTCTCCAGCAAGACTCGGCGCCGCAGACGGAGCTACCCCTGCAGGGTAGCTGATCTGTTACATTGGTGGCAGCGGTGGGATCTCCGAGACCAGACAAGCAAGGGGAAATACAGCCGTTGGCTTGACCCCAGTCTCGGGCACCACAACCGCCGAGCGCCTGGAGCAGCACATCACCTGGGGAGATTCTGAGACCAGCCCAGCAGGGGGAAATACAGCCACTGGCTTGACCCCGGTCTCAGACACCCAGGGATTCGAGAGATTGCTACACCGTCCTACAGCCGTTCACCCCGTATTGCTCAGCGCTACAACGGCTGGAAGCGCACGGTCCTCAAGGAACTTCTCAAAGCCAGGGATAAAGCGGTCAGCGGTAAGCCAAAGGCTGCCCTCACCAAGGACCTGATGGAGGACGAACAGGTAAGTCTGGCCCTCCACGAGGACTCAGAATCCACAGAATGGCGCCAGGAGGTACAATGGAAGCTGGCCCTGTTCAGAGTCAACCCCCCGGCGGAGGTGACCGCTTTTGTTTTGGCAGGGGTCAATCAGCTCAGAGTGACCGAGTTGCAGTACCAGCTTGGGGAATCTACAGCGTCCCAGGAGATACTCCCTGCAGTCGTGGAAGAGGAGTTCTGGGACCAAGGAATGGAAGCGCCTGACCAGCACAGTGATCCAGGTTTCAGCCAGGAGGTGTTGTGGCATAATGACTCGGCACGGCAGAAGCTCTGGAGGGATGTCATACAGCTTGAACAGGACTACCTGGGAAAGATTCATCCTACCTTGGGTGAGAAATACTGGAGACTGGGACCTGCGGGTGCCATTCTTAGGAGTGCAACCCCAGGTAGAAAGACTGTCCCAACTGGAGAACCTGATCCAGATGGAGCTATGGCTGGAGGATGGGTACCGGGCACTGGAATGGTATGCTGCCAACCTATGTCCAAAGTTGGAGAGGAAAGATCCTACGGAGGGCTATGACTACGGCGGCCCAGGATTAATATTTGATGCTCTCCAGGACGACCCCTCCTTTGGCAGTACAGCTAAACTGAGATGGGAAGAGATCCGGGACTTTCGGGAATGTGAGCACCTTGACGACCTCGGGCTGAGCAGTGATCTGGACTGGCTAGTCACTCAAGAGTGGGAGCTGGAACAGGGATACAGGAGATTGTTTGAGGATGCTCCCCCGCTCGCTCTTACCCCGATGGACATGGCAGAAAAGCTGCCAACAGAACCCGGTGGTGCCAACCTACTTTCAGGATCTTCTGCTAGTTCGGAGCACCAGGGTGAGGAGGCAGTCGGCCCCTCTCCCCAGCTGCAGAATGCATCCCAGGCCTCAACTGCTACAGAGGAGGTGACTATCCTTCAGCCGCAGCACAGCATGTCGTCCAGGGAAAAGACAGAGGACTCAGCAAGTACGGTTCCTGCAGAACCTGCAGCGGAACAGAGTGACAAAGTGCTTCAGACACCTACCAAGGTCAGTGTAAGTGCACCGGTGGATGGGACTGCGGTCTCCACCAACGCGAGCCGTCAGGACAGCGGTCCACTGTGGAAAGAGGAGAACTGGAAGACAATGGGTGAGATTGAGGCCCACCCAGGCAGATGGCCCGAGGGCTCACCAGGAGACCCAAAGTCCCAATTGAGTGCTCCTGCTCAGGGATGGGTGGAGAAGCTAGCGACAATGTCATGGCCTGCCAAGGAAGAGGCTGCGGTCCTTTCCACGGAGCCCAGGAGATGTGGGGCAGTTTGCCCGGATTCACCACTTGCATCAGCAGGCTCTTCAGTGCGTGAAGAGGATAATTTATGTATGGGGGAGCGGTTCCCCAACCCAGCAGCAGAGCTGGCATCGGGACAGAGGTCGGCTATCCTCTTCCCCCAGCTGGAGGCTCCAGAAACCGGGGAGAATATCGGGTGCCAGACGAGGGAGGGGGAGACTAAGGCTCCCCCGTGCAAATTGTTGGCGTACCCGGCTGTATTTCCACCTGCTGGGCTGGTCTCAGAATCTCCCCAGGTGATGTGCTGCTCCAGGCGCTCAGCGGTTGTGGTGCCCGAGACCGGGGTCAAGCCAGCGGCTGTATTTCTCCTTGCTTGTCTGGTCTCGGAGATCCCACCACTGCCACCAATGTAACAGATCAGCTACCCTGCAGGGGTAGCTCCGTCTGCGGCGCCGAGTCTTGCTGGAGAGCTTAGCCGGGTAGCGAGCTAGCAAGGTGGGAGAGTGATTGGCAGCGGTCTCTGGATGGTCTGGAAGCGAACCCCGAACCCCAACCAAGCGCTCCTACCCACCGATGGATAGAGGAGTGGGGGACAGCGGACATGCTACGGCCCGCTGTGAAAGAGGCTACGGTTCATTCCACGGTGCCCGAGAAGTGCAGGTCAGCTAGCCCGGGACCCTGGCTGGTGGCGTCAGGGATCAAGGATAGCCATTCATACATGGGGGAGCAGCCCCCCACTTCAGCGGAAAAACTGTCACCGCGGCAGAGGACTGCTAACCTCTACCCCTGCCCTGCCACAGCCAACTTGAGGAGAACTACCTTCTCACCGAGGAGAACCTCTCCTGATCTACAGACCAAGCTCCTGGCCTCTGCTGCTACGCAGGAGGCAGAGAGCCTACAACTCCAGCACAGCATGCCATCTGGGCCGGAGAAAGCATCAGACTGGGCAAGTACAGTTCGTCAGGAGCAATCAGCAGAACACAGTGCCGGTGATGGTGCGCCGCATTACGAGTTCCAGGGTGGGGAGTCAGTCGGTCTCCTTCCACAACAGCAGCGGCTACCCCAGGTAGAGAGTACTGGCGGTACCTCTCCCCAGCGACAGGTAATAATCCCGGAAGGGGAGATGGCAGGTCTTGCTCCCCAACGTTTTGAGCCCCAGCGTGAGGGTGGAGGTGTCCCCTGTGCCAAGCAACGGCGTGCTGCTGCTCCCGTTCCCCAGGATGTGGGAGACTCCCATTGTGGAATTGTTGATGGTGCTGTGATTTGCAACTGGGTGACCCCGAGACGCTGGGCAGATGGCCCAGATCCACAACCACTTTTTCTGGAGACACCGGTCACCCCATATCCCACCCAGCTTCTGACTAAGGCACCAGGAAAGGGTGCTATGACGGAATGGGATGTTGTTCCGCCTGCGGGTGTGCTCTATCTGCGTGCCCCGGCGCTTACCGCTGGCCCGACTACCGAGTGGCACGGCACTCGGCGTCTCGTGCGGCCTGGCGTGACCCTGGGGAAGGGTTAGCGGGCGGTGGAGGGGACCCCTGCCTAGAACCAGCCCGACCACTGAGCCATACGGTACTCAGCGTCTCGAGCAGCTGGTTCACTGACCTTGTGGGTGGTGGGGTACGTCTGCGGGCGGCCGGCCGATTACGGGGATCGGATCTCCTCCGGCAACTATTCGGATCGGATCACGGAGGACTTTCGGATCTTGGATGGATGTAGCTTCGGAACTTGCGGGATCGGCAGAGTCTTCGGATCTTACCGCAGTCCCTCGCAATACCGAAGCGCGGTACACGGCCGCGCCCTTCGGATCGGATCTCGATCGCTAAAAGTCTGAGAACCGAACACCATACGCTGCGCCTCTGTCCTGATGCGAGATGCAGGCACAGAGCGCTCGGTTCGGTTCGGATCGACTGGGACACCGTACCCTGAGACCGCGGGGGATACTCAGATGATGAAGTACGGCGGAGAAATAAAGACATCAGACGAGGCTGGATGCACTGGTAAATCTGGGTTTTTTATTCACAGCTCAGGCATTTATCAACTTCACACAAATTACAATACAATGGGAATCCCTGCCCGCCCTCCCAGGACCCACTGGCCATTACAGTTCGGGGAGTCGCTGATTCGGACCGGATGGTCCGAATCGGCCATTTTCCGATTCGAACCGGATGGTTCGAATCGGCCATTTTCCGATTCGAAGAATCTGATAACGGCCACGAGGCAATCGGAAAATGGCGGCGGGCAAGGCAGACAAAGGGAATACATTTCACAACACAAACGGGGACACTTTATTACACCACACATAACCACATCTAAATAAACGTACTTTAAAACTCCGTGCGTGCCACCGCACCTAATTGTCCATGGCCATATTACTGTCACTGCACCGCCCCTGGCTGAGGGTGCTGAGCCATTCCATGACACTCCTCCCCCTCCCCAAGGTCCGACGCACTCGGTTGGACCCCAACGGGTCGTACCGAGGTAGTCGGGGCTCCCCAATCCCCTGGTTCCCGGGCCGACTGCCGCGATAACCCATCTGCGTTACCGTTTTGCGACCCGGGCCAATATTGAATTGTAAAATTGAAGGGTTGGAGAGCCAGGCTCCACCGCAACAGGCGGCCGTTCTCCCCCGCCACCCGGTTGAGCCACACCAAGGGGTTATGGTCGGTCATCACGGTGAAGGGCCGACCGTAGACATAGGGTTGGAGCTTCCGTAGGGCCCAGACCAAGGCCAGGCACTCCTTCTCCACCGCAGCATACCCCACCTCTCGTGGCAACAGCTTCCGGCTGATGAACGCCACCGGATGATCCCCCCCGTCGTCCCCCACTTGACTTAGGACAGCTCCCAGTCCGAACATGGACGCGTCTGTGTGAACAACAAAACGTTTATTATAGTTGGGAGCTGCTAGCAGGGGAGCTTGGGTCAGGGCGGCCTTCAGTTGCCGAAAGGCCTGTTCGCACTCCGGGGACCACAGGACTTGGCGGGGCAGGGATTTCTTTGTCAGATCAGTCAGGGGTTTGGCCAGGTCACTGTAATGGGGTACAAATTTTCTGTAGTACCCCGCGGTACCCAGGAAGGCGAGGACCTGGGTCTTGGTCACGGGGGTGGGCCAATCCAGGATAGCCTCTATCTTAGCGGGCTCTGGCCGTTGTATCCCGCACCCCACCCGGTGGCCCAGATACTGCACTTCGGCCATCCCCACTTTGCATTTCTCCGGCTTCAGGGTCAGGTTGGCGTCCCTAATCCGGCCCAGGACAGTCCCTACATGGTCCAGATGTTCCTCCCAGGTCTGGCTATAGATGGCTATGTCATCCAGGTATGCGCAAGCAAATCCCTGGAGGCCATCGAGGAGGCGATCGATTAACCGCTGGAAGGTAGCAGGGGCGTTCTTCATCCCGAACGGCATGACTCGAAACTGGTACAAGCCGAACGGGGTGATGAAGGCCGACTTCGGGGTCGCCTCCTTGGCAAGGGGAATCTGCCAATACCCCTTGCACAGATCCACCGTGGTCAGAAAATGACCCCCGGAGATCTGGTCTAGCAACTCGTCGACTCGGGGCATCGGATAAGCGTCTGTAATGGTACAATCGTTTATCCGCCGATAGTCGACGCAGAACCTGGTGGTACCGTCTTTCTTGGGCACCAGGACCACGGGCGACGCCCATGGACTGGCCGACGGTTCAATGACCCCCAGCTCCAGCATCTCCCGGATCTCGGCCCGCATGGACTCGCGGACCGCTTCCGGGAGCCGGTATGCAGGTTGCCGAAGGGGTCTCTGACCGGGCGTGTCCACCTGATGGATGGCCTGGTCCGTGTATCCCGGGAGAGCCGAGAAAACCCCCGGGTAGGCGAGAAGCAGCTGCCGCGCCTGCGCCTGTTTCTCGGGTCCTAACTCCTCCCCCAGCTGCACCCGATCCACCCCGGAAGGCTGCTTGGCTACCCCCGTGTGACGGAACGCGATGTTACTGTCCGCCTGCGGGTATGCTCTAATCTGCGTAGGCTTCTTCCCCCTTTGTATTATCCCACCGGCCCGACTACCAAGGTTGGGACACCCGGCGTCTCGAGCGACCGGGATCAGCTTTGCGAGCGAGATGTCAACCGTAGCGAGGGGGACCTTGACGTGGACCCAGCCCGACCACTGAGGGATGACCCTCAGCGTCCCGAGCAGCTGGCCACTGACCTGTACGTGAGCTTGTACAGGTAACGGTCAGAACAGGTTCCGTCCGCGAAGATTCGGATCTCTCGGCAATCGGATTGGCCGATGGTCGATCGTTCGGGCTATTCGGATCACCCAGCGGTCGATGGGCCTCTTCGCTACGCAACACTGACCTGTTCGGATATTCCGGTAATCAAGCTGGCAACCGGTCGATCGCGCGGACGTATTCGGATCGTCCCGCGATCGATGTGGCTCTTCGCTACACAGCACTGACCTATTTGGGCTCCCAGTGGCTACAGATATCACAAGACGACCAGCACTCCGTTCGGATTTCGCGGTAGTCGATGCGCCCGCGCCCGGCAGGGTATTGATTCTTCGGATCTTCCGGTGGCTACCTGAACGGGACTCCGTCGGCTAGTGGCATTCGGATCGCGCGGTGGTCGAAGCGCTCACGCGTGGCCAGGTGCAGATTCTTCGGATCTCCCGACAGTTAGCTGGCCAGGCTCAGTCGGCTGTAGGTATTCCGATCGCGCGGCAGCGGCGCGCGGTATGTATTCGGTTCGTCCGGTGTGCTGAACCACGAGGGATGTCAGACACAGTTGGCAAATAGAGACACGAGACGCAGCTGCATGAACTCAAAACCAAAGACACTTTTATTTTTTACAACAGCAGTATTTATAACTTTCCCCACGAGCTCCACATCTGGAAAACCCCCTGCCCGCCCCCACAGGTATCATTGGCTACGGCGCATCGGGGCGTTGCCGATTCGGAACCGGAAGGTTCGGATCGGCCATTTTATCTCCTGCTCCGCCCGATCCGAACACGCGGCGGCAGAAAAAGGGCGGCAAATTTAAAACGGCATCCGTTACACAATAACAACACTTTTGTTTACAGGTACTCCTCCGGCCAGCTGGAATGCAGGAACGTTGGTGCAACGGCACAAATACATAGTTCATTAAATATCAGTGTCCTGATCCCCTGTCTCTGGCTGAGGGTGCTGGGCCAGTCCATCACATTCCTCCCCCGCCCCAAAGTCCGACGCACCCGGTAGGACTCCTACGGGTCGTGCCGGGGTAGTCGGTACTCCACCTTCCACCAAGTTCAGATCGGACCGTCGTGACAACCCGTCAGCATTGCCATTTTGTGCCCCTGGTCGATACTGAATAGTGAAGTTATAGGGTTGAAGCGCCAAGCTCCAACGCAACAGCCGGCCATTCTCTCCTGCCACCCGGTTTAACCACACCAGGGGATTATGGTCCGTGAGTACAGTAAACGATCGTCCATACACATATGGCTGAAACTTGCGTAGGGCCCAGACCAGAGCCAGACACTCCTTCTCCACCGCAGCATACCCCACCTCCCGCGGTAACAGTTTTCTGCTAATGAAGGCCACTGGATGGTCTCCCCCGTCGTCCCCCACCTGGCTCAGGACAGCTCCCAGTCCGAACATGGACGCGTCTGTGTGGATGATAAAACGCCGGTTATAATCGGGAGCTGCCAGTAGAGGAGCTTGAGTCAAAGCGGTCTTTAATTGTTGAAAAGCCCGCTCACAATCCGGGGACCACAGGACTTGTCGAGGTAGGGACTTCTTAGTCAGGTCTGTCAGGGGTTTGGCCAGATCACTATACCGGGGCACAAATTTTCGGTAATAACCTGCTGTACCCAGAAAGGCTAGAACTTGCGTCTTAGTTACGGGGGTGGGCCAGTCCAAGATAGCTTCTATTTTAGCGGGCTCAGGTCGCTGTACCCCGCACCCTACCCGGTGACCCAGGTACTGTACCTCTGCCATCCCCACCTTACACTTCTCAGGCTTGAGGGTTAAATTGGCGTCCCTGATGCGTCCCAGGACCGTCCCCACGTGGACCAAGTGTTCCTCCCAGCTCTGACTGAAAATGGCGATGTCGTCCAGGTACGCACACGCAAAACCCTGGAGGCCATCGAGGAGGCGATCTATTAAGCGTTGGAATGTGGCGGGGGCGTTCTTCATCCCGAACGGCATGACTTTAAACTGATACAAGCCGAACGGGGTGATGAAGGCCGACTTCGGGATCGCCTCCCCGGCAAGGGGTATCTGCCAATACCCCTTGCACAGATCCACCGTGGTCAGAAAATGACCTCCGGCGATCTGGTCCAGTAACTCATCGACCCGGGGCATCGGGTAGGCGTCAGTCGTGGTGCAATCTTTCACCCGTCGGTAATCTACACAGAACCGGGTGGTCCCGTCCTTTTTGGGTACCAAAACCACGGGCGATGCCCACGGGCTGGCGGACGGCTCAATGACCCCCAGTTCCAGCATCTCCCGAATCTCAGTCCGCATGGTCTCCCGGACGGCCTCCGGAAGACGGTACGCCGGCTGTCGCAGAGGCCGCTGCCCGGGGGTGTCCACGGGGTGAATGGCTTGGTCGGTATAACCCGGCAGGGCCGAAAAGACTTCGGAATAACCCCGAAGTAGTTGCCGTACTTGGGCCTGCTTTTCTGACCCCAACGCCTCCCCCAGTTGCACCTGATCTACACCCGAGGGTTGTTTAGTCACCCCCGGTAACTCTACCAGGGGGAACGGTTCTGTCTCCTCGCCCGCGGGAGCACATATGGCCTCCACGGTCTCCGGGCGTTCGTGGAAGGCCTTCAACATATTGACGTGGTACGTCCGTTGGATTCTGGTGTTCGCGCAACTCGCCACCACATAGGTGGTATCCCCCAGCCGGGTTACCACCGTGTAGGGACCTTGCCAGGCCGCCTGCAGCTTGTTCTGCCGCTGTGGTTTCAACACCAGAACCCGCTGTCCTACACAGAACGAGCGGCTGCAAGCAGCCCGGTCGTACCACGTCTTCTGTTGAGTCTGAGCGGCCTCCACGTTTTCCCGGACCAACCCCGCCAGTTCTGTCAAGCGCTCCCGGAGCTTCAGGACATAACTCACGACCGGGACTCCATCGTCCTCCTGCTCCCCCTCCCACTGGGACCTAACGAGATCCAGGGGGCCCCTCACCTGACGTCCGTACAGCAGCTCGAACGGAGAGTACCCGGTAGATTCCTGCGGCACCTCCCGGTATGCGAACAGCAAGTGGGGCAAGTACTGCTCCCAGTCTTTCCTCTCGTGTGCAAAGGCCCGCAGGAGTTGTTTCAAGGTGCCATTAAATCGCTCACACAGTCCGTTGGTCTGCGGGTGATACGGGGCACTGTGTAATGCCTTGACCCCACACAGACGCCAGAGCTGCTGGGTGAGCTCAGCAGTAAACTGGGTCCCTTGGTCAGATAATATCTCTCGTGGAAATCCCACCCTCGTAAACACCCGCAGCAAAGCATCTGCTACGGTGTCCGCCTGTATGTTGGCCAAAGCCACGGCCTCAGGGTACCGGGTCGCGTAATCTACAATGGTGAGTATATACTTCTTCCCGGTAGCACTGGGTCGGGGTAATGGCCCAATAAGGTCGACCGCCACCCGACTAAAAGGCTCCTGTATGATGGGCATGGGGCGTAGAGGTACCTTCGGGTGATCCCCGGCCTTTCCCGCCTTCTGGCAGACAGGGCATGTGCGGCAAAATTCGCGGGTGTCCTCGCTAAGGCGGGGCCAGAAAAAGGCACGCGCCAACCGGTGGCGGGTCTTTTTCTGCCCCAGATGTCCCGCCAATGGTATATCGTGTGCTAAGCGCAGGAGCTCTTGTCTTGGGCCCTGGGGAACCACCAGTTGTTTCTGGGGGACTTGATTCTTCCCGGATCCCTCCCTCTCGGTATATCTATATAGCAGCCCATTCTCCCACTCTATCCGGTCACTGCGGTCTCTGTCCAGTCCCTGGCCAGCCCGGTCACGATAGCCCTGCAATGTGGGATCCGTCCGAGTTTGATAGCGGAGCGTCTCGGGGGAGCTCCAGGGGCAGGGAACGTCAGGGAGTCGGGGACAAGTCGGTATCGGTAGGGGCGTAGGGATCGAGCGGGGAGTGGGAGTCGAGCGGGGAGTGGGAGTCGGGCGGGGTGTGGGAATCGGGCGGGGTGCGGGAATCGGGCGGGGTGGGGGAAAACGTCTCACCTGGGTCCCTCTCGGAGTGCCATTGCTGTAACGTGTGCTCTGTGATCTAGTAGTGACTGGTGCGGCCGCTTCCATGGAGTAGGCAGAGACCAGTCGACCCAGATCATTACCGAGGAGCACCTCGGCTGGTAGTTGGTTCAGCAACCCCACTCTGACTACTTTCTCTCCGGATCCCCAGTCCAGGTGGACCCGGGCCGTCTCCAGCCGGAGAACCTTTCCACCAGCCACCCGTACCGCAACGGTATTTTGTAACCGGTCGTTCTGTTGGACTAAGTGGGGCCGGACCAACGTGATGGTAGCCCCAGAGTCTCGGAGTCCTTCAGCCGCCTTCCCATTGACCCACACCGCCTGGCGGTGGTGATGGCGATTATCGGCCGCGGCAGCTTGTACCGGGTCTGCCTCGTGCAGTCGCTCCCATTCCTCCGGAGCCTCCGGCCAGGGGGGATCAGCGTCGTAGCAATGAGTAGACTGTGGTGGTCTAGGCGATGATCTGTCAGGTCCGGTCGGTTAGGGCAATTCTGCTTATAATGTCCGTCTTGGTTGCATCCATAGCAGCGTATGTTGGCCATGGTATTGGGGCGACTGGGGGGTCGGGCGACCAGCGGTCGAACCGTCGGTACTGGGAGTGACGGGGCCGGAATCACTGGTCGGGGAAGTAAGGGCCGCTCTCCCCCCGTGACTTTCCGCGTGTCAACATATTCATCGGCCCAAATAGCTGCTTGCTGTACAGTGTGGGGTTTCCTGTCCCGCACCCACTCCCGGATGGCGGTGGGCGTATGTTCAAAGAACTGCTCCAGCAGGAGCAGTTGTGTTATCTCGGTTACAGTCTCGGCTTTGCTTCCCAAAAACCATGTGCGTAAATCCCGCTGGAGTCGGTGGGCCCACTCCACATGGGTAGCGCCGCTGGGTCGGCGGGAGTTTCTAAATTTAGCCCGACTGGCTTCTGGGGTCACTGCGAATCGGCTTAGCAGCGCCTGCTTCACGTGCCCATAGTTGGTAGCTTCCTCATCTGGCACCGTGCGGTATGCCTCCGCGCGCGCCGCCCGGTCAATTTGCACGCCAGGATTCTTACCCAGTCCGTGGGATGCACTTCGTGGACTTGACACAACCGCTCGAAATCCTGGAGATAACTCTCTATTTCTTCGTCGGTCTCGCGGAAGTCTTTAAACGCCTGGAAGGGCACCTTTCTCCCCGGGGATCGCTCCACCCGGAGGCTGTTATCTCGCTGGCTCCGCACTTCTGCCAACCGCAGTTCGTGCTCGCGTTCTCTTTCTCGCTCTTCCTCCTGGCAGATTTCTCGAACCAGGTGCTGCATCACTGCTTCTGTCGGGGCTGCTCCGTAGAAAGCGGCCCGTTCTCGGACCTTCCTCTGTAGGGCACTTTCGTCGGCTCCAGCCGCGACGATGACCGGTGAGTGTCGGTCGGGTAGCGCTGTGCTCGCCGTACCTTGGTCCAACCGTTGTAGCTCCTCTATTAGTGTGTCTCGACTCTTGGAACCCGGAGTGCCCCCACGGTTTTCTAGCATGTTCCGCAAAGTGTCTCGTTTGTAGTCGGCATACACTGCCATGATGGGTTCTTCGGGGAGGTCGATAGTATTGATGGCAGAGAGCAATCCCACCGCTGCCACCAGTGTGACGGAACGCGATGTTACTGTCCGCCTGCGGGTGTGCTCCAATCTGCGTAGGCTTCTTCCCCCTTTGTATTATCCCACCGGCCCGACTACCAAGGTTGGGACACCCGGCGTCTCGAGCGACCGGGATCAGCTTTGCGAGCGAGATGTCAACCGTAGCGAGGGGGACCTTGACGTGGACCCAGCCCGACCACTGAGGGATGACCCTCAGCGTCCCGAGCAGCTGGCCACTGACCTGTACGTGAGCTTGTACAGGTAACGGTCAGAACAGGTTCCGTCCGCGAAGATTCGGATCTCTCGGCAATCGGATTGGCCGATGGTCGATCGTTCGGGCTATTCGGATCACCCAGCGGTCGATGGGCCTCTTCGCTACGCAACACTGACCTGTTCGGATATCCCGGTAATCAAGCTGGCAACCGGTCGATCGCGCGGAAGTATTCGGATCGTCCCGCGATCGATGTGGCCCTCCGCTACACAGCACTGACCTATTCGGGCTCCCAGTGGCTACAGATATCACAAGACGACCAGCACTCCGTTCGGATTTCGCGGTAGTCGATGCGCCCGCGCCCGGCAGAGTATTGATTCTTCGGATCTTCCGGTGGCTACCTGAACGGGACTCCGTCGGCTAGTGGCATTCGGATCGCGCGGTGGTCGAAGCGCTCACGCGTGGCCAGGTGCAGATTCTTCGGATCTCCCGACAGTTAGCTGGACAGGCTCAGTCGGCTGTAGGTATTCCGATCGCGCGGCAGCGGCGCGCGGTATGTATTCGGTTCGTCCGGTGTGCTGAACCACGAGGGATGTCAGACACAGTTGGCAAATAGAGACACGAGACGCAGCTGCATGAACTCAAAACCAAAGACACTTTTATTTTTTACAACAGCAGTATTTATAACTTTCCCCACGAGCTCCACATCTGGAAAACCCCCTGCCCGCCCCCACAGGTATCATTGGCTACGGCGCATCGGGGCGTTGCCGATTCGGAACCGGAAGGTTCGGATCGGCCATTTTATCTCATGCTCCGCCCGATCCGAACACGCGGCGGCAGAAAAAGGGCGGCAAATTTAAAACGGCATCCGTTACACAATAACAACACTTTTGTTTACAGGTACTCCTCCGGCCAGCTGGAATGCAGGAACGTTGGTGCAACGGCACAAATACATAGTTCATTAAATATCAGTGTCCTGATCCCCTGTCTCTGGCTGAGGGTGCTGGGCCAGTCCATCACACCCCGGAAGTTCTTCCAACGGAAACGGTTCCGTCTCCTCGGCAGCCGGCGCGCATATGGCGTCCACCGTCTCCGGCCGCTCATGGAAGGCCTTCAGCATATTGACGTGGAACGTCCGCTGGATTCTGGTGTCTGCGCAGCTGACAACCACATAGGTGGTATCCCCCAGCTGGGTTACCACCTTGTAGGGACCTTGCCAGGCCGCCTGCAGCTTGTTCTGCCGCTGTGGTTTCAACACCAGAACCTTCTGCCCCACGCAGAACGAGCGACTGCAAGCAGCGCGATCGTACCACGCCTTCTGCTGAGCTTGGGCCGTCTCCATGTTCTCCTGCACGAACCCCGCGAGTTCCGCCAAGCACTCCCGGAGCTTCAAGACGTAATCCAACACAGGAACCCCATCCTCCTCCTGTACCCCCTCCCACTGAGCCCTAACCAGATCCAGGGGTCCTCGCACCTGGCGCCCATACAGCAGCTCAAAGCGGGAGTAACCGGTGGATTCCTGAGGAACCTCTCGGTAGGCGAACAGCAGGTGGGGAAGATACTTCTCCCAATCCCTGCTCTCGTGCACAAAGGCCCGAATGAGCTGCTTCAGGGTCCCATTAAACCGCTCGCACAGCCCATTGGTCTGAGGGTGATACGGGGCGCTGTGCAGCGCCCTCACACCACAGAGACGCCAGAGCTGTTGGGTGAGCTCCGCGGTGAACTGGGTACCCTGATCGGATAGGATTTCTCGGGGAAACCCCACCCTCGTGAACACCCGGAGGAGCGCGTCCGCTACGGTGTCCGCCTGGATGTTGGCCAAGGCCACAGCCTCAGGGTACCGGGTGGCATAATCCACTACGGTAAGGATGTACCTTTTACCGGTGGCACTGGGCCGTGGCAACGGCCCAATGATGTCGACCGCCACCCGGCTAAAGGGCTCCTGAATGATGGGCATGGGGCGCAAGGGTGCTTTCGGGTGATCCCCGGCTTCCCAGTTTTTTGGCAAACTGGGCAGGTGCGGCAATAGTCGCGGGTGTCTTCGCTAAGGCGGGGCCAGAAAAACGCGCACGCCAACCTGTGCCGGGTTTTCGTCTGGCCTAAGTGACCTGCCAGGGGGATGTCATGGGCCAAGCGCAGAAGCTCCTGCCTAGGGCCCTGAGGCACCACCAACTGCTTCTGCGGGACCTGCTTCTTCTTGGCCCCCTCCCTCACGGTGTACCGGTAAAGCAGCCCATCCTCCCACTCTACCTTGTCCTTTCTCTGGTCGTCCAGGCCCTGACCGGCTCGGTCCCGGTAGCCCTGTAGTGTGGGGTCGGTCTGGGTCTGGTGGCGAAGCGTCTCCGGGGTACTCCACGGGGACGGGAGGTCAGGTGGGAAGGGAAGGGTCGGGTCCCGTCGGGATATGGGAGGTGATGGCGGTCTGGGAGGTCCGGGCGGTCGGGGCGGTTTAGGAGGTCGGGGAGGTTTGGGAGGTCGGGGAGGTTTGGGAGGTCGGGATGGTTTTGGTTGAGATCTCACCTGGGTCCCGTTCGGAGTGCCCCTGTCGTGGCATTGGCTCTGTTGCCTAGTGGTTACCGGGGTAGCTGCATCTGTGGAGTAAGCGGAAACTAGCCACCCCAGGTCGTTACCCAGGAGCACCTCGGCCGGCAGTTGCCTCAACAACCCCACCCTCACCTCCCTCTCCCCGTTCCCCCAGTCCAGGTGAACCCGGGCCGTCTCGAGCCGGAGCACCTTTCCCCCCGCCACCCGTACTGCAACAGTGCTTCGCAGACGGTCGCTCGGCGGAATCAAGTGAGGCCGGACCAGGGTGATGGTAGCCCCGGAGTCCCGCAGCCCCTCAGCGGGCCGCCCGTTTATCCACACCGCCTGACGGTGATGACGACGGTTGTCGTCCGCGGCGGCTTGCACGGGGTCGGCCTCATGTAGCTGCTCCCATTCATCCGGGGCCTCCGGCCACGGAGCTTCGGCGTCGCAGCAATGGACCGTCGGCGATGGCCTGGCGGCCGGTCGGGTCAACTCCGGTCGGTTGGGGCAATACTGCTTGTAGTGCCCCTCCTGGTTGCACCCGTAGCACCGGACATTAGCCATGTTGGTGGGCTGGCTGGTGGGCCGTGCTACCGGCGTCCGGACCGCCAGTGGTGGGGGTGGTGGAGGTGGTGGAGCGGGTAGAGCTGGGCGGACGGGCAGGGATCGCTCCCCCCCGACATCTTCCGAGTGTCCGTGTACTCGTCTGCCCAGGTGGCCGCTTGTTGCACTGTCTGGGGCTTCTTGTCGCGCACCCACTCCCGGATAGCGGAGGGTGTGTGCTCGAAAAACTGCTCGAGCAGCAGCAGTTGGGTAATCTCCGTTACCGTCTCCGCTTGGCTACCCGAGAGCCAGGTGCGCAAGTCCCGTTGCAACCGATGGGCCCACTCCACGTGAGTGGCGCCATTGGGCCGGCGGGAATTCCGGAACTTCACCCGGCTGGCTTCAGGGGTCACAGCGAATCTGCTCAGCAGCGCCTGCTTGACGTGCGAGTAACTGGTGGCCTCTTCGTCCGGCACCGTGCGATAAGCCTCGGCGGCCCGACCGGTCAGCTTACACGCCAAGATCCTTACCCAGTCGGCACGGTGCACTTCATGCACTCGGCACAGGCGCTCGAAGTCCTGGAGGTAACTCTCTATCTCCTCCTCCGCTTCTCGGAACTCCTTGAACGCCTGAAACGGCACTTTGCGCCCGGTGTAACGGTCCGAAGGGGAACGGCTACTCCGTCGGCTTTGCACTTCAGCCAGCCGTAGCTCGTGCGCTCGCTCCCTCTCACGCTCCTCTTCCTGGCCGAGTTCTCGGACCAGACTCCGCATCTCAGCCTCCGATGGGGCCGGACCCATCATGGAGATCCGCTCTCGCATCTTCCGGCAAAAGTCGCTGTCTTCGGGCTCGGCGGGTACAGTTGCCGGCGCTATATCCGCAGGCAACGCTGCGAACGCCGCCTCTTGGTCCATCCTCCTCAACTCCTCCATCATGGTCTCCCGGCTCTTGGAGCCCGGGGCGCCTCCCCGGTTCTCCAGCATGCCATGCAGGACGTCCCGTTTGTAGGCACTGTACCCAGTCATGATGAGGGTCCCCCTAGGGCCTGCACAGAGCTTATCCCACCGCTGCCACCAGTATGACGGAATGGGATGTTGTTCCGCCTGCGGGTGTGCTCTATCTGCGTGCCCCGGCGCTTACCGCTGGCCCGACTACCGAGTGGCACGGCACTCGGCGTCTCGTGCGGCCTGGCGTGACCCTGGGGAAGGGTTAGCGGGCGGTGGAGGGGACCCCTGCCTAGAACCAGCCCGACCACTGAGCCATACGGTACTCAGCGTCTCGAGCAGCTAGTTCACTGACCTTGTGGGTGGTGGGGTACGTCTGCGGGCGGCCGGCCGATTACGGGGATCGGATCTCCTCCGGCAACTATTCGGATCGGATCGCGGAGGACTTTCGGATCTTGGATGGATGTAGCTTCGGAACTTGCGGGATCGGCAGAGTCTTCGGATCTTACCGCAGTCCCTCGCAATACCGAAGCGCGGTACACGGCCGCGCCCTTCGGATCGGATCTCGATCGCTAAAAGTCTGAGAACCGAACACCATACGCTGCGCCTCTGTCCTGATGCGAGATGCAGGCACAGAGCGCTCGGTTCGGTTCGGATCGACTGGGACACCGTACCCTGAGACCGCGGGGGATACTCAGATGATGAAGTACGGCGGAGAAATAAAGACATCAGACGAGGCTGGATGCACTGGTAAATCTGGGTTTTTTATTCACAGCTCAGGCATTTATCAACTTCACACAAATTACAATACAATGGGAATCCCTGCCCGCCCTCCCAGGACCCATTGGCCATTACAGTTCGGGGAGTCGCCGATTCGGACCGGATGGTCCGAATCGGCCATTTTACGATTCGAACCGGATGGTTCGAATCGGCCATTTTCCGATTCGAAGAATCTGAAAACGGCCACGAGGCAATCGGAAAATGGCGGCGGGCAAGGCAGACAAAGGGAATAC